>CAVNYN010207524.1:21297-115473 GCA_963692815.1 Nyctanthes arbor-tristis | reverse complement strand
TATTTAGTGTAGATTCGTGAGTCTCAACGCCTTCATTCATAAATTCTCTAGTCCAGCAATTTGAGTTGCTTCTTAGATTAAAATAGATAGAGCATTTAATTTTTTGTTTAAACAACCTCATTATTCTTTTACAAACTCTTAATTTCCTTATTCAATTGGTGTGAAATTGACTCAAGTGAGATAGGTGACAACTTTCCCTGTGGGATCGACATTCGGGACTCTTCTAGTCTTATACTACTTGAACGGTATCATGCATTTGCAATTTCGCCTATCAGGCATTACCTTCAATGAGAGTGCAAAAGCTTCGCACATCACAAGTCCTGTCATGTTCTGGAGCTCTATCCATTATACGTGTTGGTAAAGGTGAGCAATTGAGTCCGTCTCACAGCTATAGGTTCCAATTTGGGAGGAGCTTAATTTGGGCTATATGACGGCTTCTCTTATTGAAGGGACAAAAGGAGAAGGTCTCCCCAAAAGTTTTCGGCCTCTTTTCCTTCGGGCAGTTTCTACTCCAGGTCATTTAGTTGTTTCATCAGCTTTTCTAGATAATGGACTTGTAGTGGAGCGGGTCGTTGACCTCTCTGTAGCTTTATAGGGTAACTCAAAGCATAGCAATAATCCAGAGTAGGTGATGGGCTTTTCTTCAGTTACCTCTATTCTTTCTGGCGTGGGAGCTCATGTGATCTCTGTCTGCGGAGACCTCGCTGGGGTTGAGGTCCAAGCATTGTAAAAATACTACCTTCTCCTATATTTCTATAGGGAGTTGGGATTCCTCAGCGCTTAGTGTTGGCTGTTCTGATCCTTAAGTTGTTGAGAGAGTGAGATCGGAAGAGCACACGTACATGTTCTCTCGGGGGGTCAGCTCATTGTGGGGACCTCTAGACATATTCATCTCGCCAAGAGGATTCCTCTTGTGAGGATTCATTGATGTAACTTAAAGGAGGTGGCAGGTTCTATTGATCTTGCAATCGCTAACTTTCTGGGCAAGAGCTTCCACCTGTCTTCTCAAGGCTTCAGTCTTAGACATACTCGTCTGTGATTCACTGATGCTTTCAAGCTAGATTTTTTTAAGTTTCCCACAGACGGCGTCAATTTGTTCACAAATGAATTTGTTTATGCAAGAAATTTATGTTCAAGCAATAAATATATAGATGTTGGCGAGTTTAGCAAATTTATAAGGGGTGTTACCAGATGAATAAATGTGTTTTAGAGAAAGATTTTGTGGGAGAGGGAGGAATTAATGCTTAAAGCATCTCTCCTCTTATTTATAGTATTAGATTTTTCAAGTAATGATTACAAACATTTAATGCTCGACCAATGTAAGGCCTTACAAGTACAATTAGCTGGAGTTAAGTGCTAGCTTTTTTAACTAATGGGTTGCTAGACGATGTCCTACAAAGGAAAAAGACCAACTTTACATTTAATCCAATTGTACTTTCAGCTTTAAGAGATAAGACATACAAGTTGCCTTCCAACCGGAGTTGGGGAGTCGGTTTGAGTAGGCTATAAGGTTGAAGAGATGACAACCTCATGAGCTAGGCTTGGTGGATCTACTGTTTGGCCTGTCATATCATGTCACCTGAGAAGGCGGGCCAGCTAGGACCCGTGATAGAAAGCTGTTGACTTGTTGAACTGATAGCCACATAATTAATGAGATATAAAGGTATATGTAGAAAAATAAGGTAAAATTTAATGTTTCAACTATATTAACTATTGCTTCTTAATCTATGTGAAAATAACTACTGGATTATCTTTATCGGATGAAGAGAGTATATATTATTATTTTTTTCACTTTACTTCTTTTTTCCACGCTTATTTCCTTTCTTCCTACCATAATTTTTGGTGGAGATTTGGATAGCAACTAGCAAGACAAAGAGCCTATAGTCGAATTGGAAGAACAAGAATAAGATCAGTTGTGATTAGGAGATTAATGATTGAATTTTTCTGAGACAGAGAGCCGATAGCTGTGTGAATTTTGCCTGATATTCCTTTAGTTGCATTTTATTTTCTGTAGTGTATTTCTCGGTTCTCATAGCCTTTCTTGCTCTTGAGTCTCAATCTACTACATTTCTCTTAATTTGAAAATTTAGTCGTTCTATAGTTTTGAACAGGGAAGAGTCAAGGCTTTGGTATAATAGGCATCGTCAATCCGCTGACCAAGTTTTATTTAGTCAATTGTATTTATGCTTTCTCATTTCTTGGTGTAAATTTTGATCCAAAACTATATTTGAACATTTGTACATAAATTTTTATTTTTAACTCCGCAATTTCTAAACATTTGTACATAAATAATTCCCTGAGTGCTAAAGCATTCAGGGATAAAATATTTTTTGGTCCCAAAGTGGGTCGGAAACTGGATTTGGGGTGAACCCTTATCCATTTGCAGAAGCAATAGAATTTTAGGTTATTTCAATTTTTGCAACTTGAATTTAAAATAGTTCACTTTCATTGTAAAAGTTCAATTTGCATTTTTACCTCACTCTAATAACTCTTGTGATAAAGTTGAGAAATTTTTAGTGCTTTATAGATCGTTTTGAAGATTGGCTTTAGGTCGATGGCAAGAAAATGATTGGAGAAGTTTTTTGAGGCAGTCAATGTTCATCTCATCAATTCACAAGTTGAATTACTCTACTTTGGACCCTGATAATGACATAATTGCTATTATTCATTTCTCTAAGCCCTGCACTTTGGGCACTAGTAATTTGTTATATTCTATAGTTTCAAACGAATTTTGTGGAATTTTCTTACCTATTTAAATTCTTGAAATTTTCATGCTCGGTTATATATCCCTGGAAAATCTGCTAAAGTGAAGATAACCAAGTGAATTCTAATCTATATGTTTACAATTTGCTGATAGTTTGATGATTTATTTGTAAGCTTTGGCCTTCTACCATTGATTTACAACACGTGTATCTTTATTTTTGGCTAAATTTATGTGTGAATTATAAAGTTGTTAATGTAAAGTCAAAGTGGAATGTCTTAAGTGGTGAAAGAGATGAGAGAGAAAAACGAGAGAAATTGAGCGGAAAGAAAGAGAAAAGTGAAGAAAAATAGAATGAAACTCAAAAAAGAGGAGAGAGATAGAGACAAACTAGTTTTTTCTACCAGTGTGATGCACGGGATGCAAATGCTGTGTAAGAAAAAATAAACTAATATTCCACCATAAAGGAGAAAAAATAGCATAGCGACAAAATAAGGGTAAATATTTATCAAAAAGGAGCTTTGCAAACTAACAAACTAAAATATCCTAAAATATGGAAACGTTAAAAAAAAAGTATTGGCCAAGACCAGATTACATTATAAATCATCCATAGAAAAAAATCAATTAAATTTATTTTATTTTAGAGCTTGATCCACTACAAATTAAATTCTTTAAACTATATGATTTGTCTGGAGATATTTTTCTATACAAAAGTAACGTACATTTAATGCATATCACGGAAAGAAAGAGCACCACAATCTACAATATAATTACAAAGTTTCATTAACACTTAACTTAAACATATATGTCAACAATGATAAGTTATTTCACTATCAATCTTCCAACTCACTTTACAAAAAATTTATTATCAATAAATTGTAGACTTTTTTTTTCCAAAAATTGTTGACAAACTAAAACATCTTTTAGATTGACACGCCTCACTATTGTAGAGGCTATTTTAATTTTCTTCATCAGTGGCTCCAGGTGTCTTGGCATTAGCATATGCATTCAAGTGGCTCAACTTGGTGACTTGTATTAATTATCTCTTCTTCAACATCCCTTGTTAAATTCATAGTGAACTTCAGGGTACTTGGTCTTAACAGATTCCTGTTAATTACATAAGAAAAATTTACCACATTCTACCAAAAAACAAAAACTGGATCGAAAGGATTGCAGTGCCCAGAACTTTATTCTACAAACTTCACCCTACAATTTGCAAAACACGTACCCGTCACTCATCAGTCTAAATGGCTACATTAGTAGCCGCCGCAAATCCATTGTTCACCCAAAAAATTTTTAACAGCTGCTAAAGATAATATGACCACAATATCCTACATGAGGTTATAACAAAGTTTCTATCTTTGAAGAGCTTATGAAAGTGAGAATTCACCAATTCTAAGAGTTTCTATTTTTGAAGAGATTCTGAAAGTGAGATTTCACCAATTCTAACAGTTCACTCAAATCTGTCTCTCGATCTAGAGACCATCTTTACCATCAGGAATATATTGCATCAGGTAGAGTTATATTTTTCACCATAACTTTTCCTAAATATTATTTTGGAAAATAATTTCAAAGTTTTTTTGTGCCCATAACATTATAGATACAAATATTATCGTGTTTCAAAGTAATTCTCCATGCTCAGCTAACAAATATGTCTCAAATGAGGTATAATAGAGGAAATTACACCAATAAATATCTGTCTTCACCATTCTAATTTCAGAAACATACTTATATGTCTTAATATAAATGCTCAAAAGATCTAAACCTCTAGAAGGGGATATGAAGACAATCCCATCGGAGCATCAGCAATGGACCTTTCATCAAGAGATTGTTGTCTGTCCATATTTAAATTTCTGCGCCTATCAAGTAACCTTGAAAAAAAAAATTAAATTCTTCCAATTCAAAAACATTGCTTGAAGAATACATATTTTTATGCCACCATTTTGAGACACCCCTCAAAAGCAAAGACATTGTTCCAGTTCTCAATTGTCAAAACAGGCTACATGGTTGAGTGCAGAATTATAAGCCAAGAATATGCAACAATTTCTAGTGATACATGTCTCAGACAATGACTATAATGAAAAAGCTTGCCAAACTGAAGTAATAAATAACTTCAAAAAATTATTCTGCCCAACGAAATATAACCAAATTTAAACAATAAAATGTAACTATAATCAAATTAAAAAATAGGTCTACACTCTACAATTAAGCAGAATAATATATAACAGTTGAGCGTTGTGGGAATAACGGAACGTATTTTAGCATACATAACTATACATTTAATATAGCAAATAACACTCATAAATGAAACAATAGGTACATAAAAAAGAATAAAGCAAAAAAAATAATGTAAATGCTATTACACTGTTAAATGATTGTATTTGCATAGCTGTAGTGTAGCAATGGACAAAAAGAGTACAAAAACAAAGCAAAAGATTCCCCGAATGAGCAAAAAAATAAGCCAAAAAAGTGAGAATGAGAAAGCAAAGTATCCACTTACTGTCAACCTTAAAAAAAAGTAGTACTTTGGTAGTCTGTATCTACAGCCCCTGTGTAAGGTCATACGGGAAAAAATAAGAAAAAATAGAAAAAAAATGAAAAAGAATTAGCATTTTCGGATTGTAAATGATATTATTCCAATCAAAAAGAAAGAAAACTCATCATCAAGAATGGATATTAAAGAAATCAAGGGAAAAATTAAGCAACATTTGGTAGCAAATTGTAAGCTCAAAAAAATAGAGAAGAACAATTTAATTTCAGAGAACACAATAAATTTAATTCCAGAGAACACAATGCTTAAACCAAAGCTTAAACCAAAGCTAAGTTAATAAGATGTTAACCTAAATTAACTCCATGATTAGAAAATAAATAAATAAAAATGCACACGTATGTCCCTAAAATTAACATTATTATTATACTATCATTATCTGTGTTTATTTTTCTTACCACTTAGCTGAATATGCTTGTGGTTGCCACACTTCGTAGATTAGCAAATGTATATTAATAACTAAGGACATCCATGAACACTTGTTCTCAGCTGAAAATATTAACTTTGCTCCCTGTAAATGTAACTGGGATGTAGATAGCTAACTTGAAGTCGAGAAAATGAACACAACAGCAATTATAGGCAATCATACCTGCAACTAAAATTTGAGGCAACAGCAATTGAAGAGCTCATTGCTAGAATTCTCCAAATTAAGTTTTAGGCAAAATGGACAACATCTTAATCTCCCAAGTCCTAGCCATTTATCTCTTTCTCTTCTTCCCCAGCTCGGTTGCTCTCCCTTTTTTCTTTTTATATTTTATAAATATTTATGCTTCTTCTAAAAGCTACTTGAGAAGAGCTTGTGCACAATTATGTAATTGGTATTTTTAAAAACATCATACATACACTGCAATTGATATCTTTCTTTTTTCTTTAATGAGTTTATCCTAATTATAAATAGATAAAAATACTTTACTAAGCCAAAAAAAAAAAAATAAATAAATAACACCAATGATCGAAATGGAAAAAAGAAATAAACTACAATTAGAAACAAATATTTGAGGACAAATTGCTCCAACAATTGCAACCCCAGAACTTCTATTCACTGATCTTAACCCCTTCCAAGTCCGAATAGAAAGATTAGTATTAGAGATTGTTTGAGAATAGTCTTTCAGAAATCATTCCTTCCCAATGAAAAAACTAACCTTTAAGAAAAAGGCCCTCCAATGGATGCTGAAAAGTAACCCAGGCCAAAAAAAAAAAAAAAGCTGTCCTCCCTTATTCTTCATGCTGAGCTCTATGGAAAATTATCGGAAAAGAAAAAAAACTTGTCGGTTTTGGAGTCAATATTACAGAGGAGAATAAAACCCATAACAAATCAAAGAAAATTCCGGTAAATGATATAAAGAAGAGACTCCCTGAGTACCATTTACAGAACCATTTAAAGGAGGGAAGAAAATCAAAGAAGTATACGTACCAAAATTGAATAAGACTCGGAGACCATAGGTGAAAGTACATCTAAAGAAACTTTAGAATAGAAGAATTCTTCAATAGGAAAAAAACCTCACCCGTGGATTTGAGTTTTGATAGATCAAATATATGACCCAATCTCACCCTGGTTCAAACCCTAATTCAGAAATTAAATATAAAATCAGATAATAAATAAAAGAAGAGAATACAATATCAGAGAAGACGTTGTCAATCTCAGCCCTAGTTTCACTACCCGCTGTCAATACATTGTTTGGCAGCGCCGCAGTTGAAACAGCCGATCCAAGCTTTGTAACACTTGTCGACAAAGTACTCAACTCATGAAATAATCAAATAGTGCTCTCCCTTCTTTGCAAAAATTACAACAAAAAAACCAACGAAGGATCAAACACAAATATATCGAAGAATAATATAATTATGATAAATAAAATGCCTTGGAAGATCACCGTTGGTATATGCGAAGATCCATTGACGGCGAGCGAAAGGGAGAGAGTTTTTTCCCAAAGGAGAGAGAAGGGACCGGGACTGAAGAAGAGAGAGGGAAAGGGTAATAGTGTAGGGGTTCTTAGAACTTCTGCAATCTACAGTATCGATGAAGATTGAAGAGAGAAGAATACGCGTGAAACATTAATTAATACAGAAAAACTAATTTTAGCCTAAAAAATGCTAGCTGTTATTAACAACTGGTCAACTCCCTTGGAATATGTAATTAACGGCACGAGCTACAATTAAAAATTCATATAAAAAATAAGCTATCAACTATTAAAATTTCAGTCAGAAAAAATAAAATACAGTAGAGACTTTGGAGGGGAAAACCAGGTTGTGGGTCCCATTTTTGCTCAACAGGGTTGTGTATCTCTCTTATGTTATGTGGGTCCCACTTTTGCTCAAGAGGGTTGTGCGTCTCTCGTGTTAAAAATTGAGTCAAGACATTCCACCTTAACTTTGCTTATGTCATCTTTTTTTGGTCCATCTAATTTTTTTTTTGTGTGTGTGTGTGTGTTTTTTTTTGTAGCCAATTATAAAAGCATAAAATTTAGAGGTCTTTTTTTTTTTTCAAAAATTGGAACCAATTATGGGTTCGAGGATTCTAATTATGTTAATTCTAATGCAGTCAAAGTCATTATATTATTTTCAAACAGAAGTTATTTGTTTCCATTTTAAGAGTTGATTTTATTTTGATTAATGGCCAAAAAACTGAGTCCGAACGGGTTATCTGAACCCAGCCTAAATATACCTCAACGTGATCGGTAGTGAGTAAAAATTTTTGGATATCAAACCCAACACTAAACAAGTTTGGGTGGGTTTCGGGCTTGAGTTCAAACCCAAAAGACTGAAAAACCGCAAATAATTTTTTTACTCCCGAAATTTTTAAATCCAAATATCTAATTAATTCTATCCCAACCATCTTCTTCATTTCACAATCACATCTTCATCACACTCATCTCCTTCACCCGCAAAAAACAAAAAACAATAATAGATCTATGTAAGATATGTGAATTTGTCTTTTTCTATGAGAGTTTTACTAATTTCTATATATACGCTATGTGATGAGTACAAGACAAATTGTTTATTAATCATTTAGCAATGCTGCAAGCTTATAGTAAAACTATAGAATTGGAATATAAATAAAACAACTAACCGAACGAGTGTCTAATTGTTAACTTCATTACGTTAGCATCTAATTGTTTTTTTCTGGCCAATAAGGCCTATCCTATTTAGTTAAGAGGCTAGGCTGAGGTACTGGGACCTAGAGGTCCCATGTTTGATTTTACTATATGGGGTATTTTCTATATTTTATTATAGTGTGTATTCCCACTATATATGAGTTCGTATTGTTGATTTTCTTGGCGCTGTGTTTTAGTAGGATAAATATTTATGCGCCTTTGTGATGCTATGATGCAGATTTGTAATTGTACTTTAAAAAAGTGTTTATTTTTTCAGTTTATGCTTTCATATGATATGAAGAAAACCCAAAGTGTACCCGAGACTGAAACTGAACGAGCTTGCTGTTTTCAAGACTGAACCCGAACTAAAATATGTGTTTTGGGTTTGGTCAATCCAATACCCATACCTGAAACCCAAACAATGCAAGCAACACTTATATTTTATTTGTTTGGTGCAAGACATTATAGTTCTATTGCAAAACCTATCTGTGCCAACATGTTCTTTAGGGAATTAAAAGTATTCCTTCAAAATTTGTGCAATGGCATTTAGGATGAAACAGTTAGACTATTTCATTGTTTAACATTGTATACCTAATAAAGGGCATACTAATTTTTTATTTCCCTTCAGGAAATAATATTTTGCATTTAAATATCTGATGAGGAAACCATTTAAAACCTATTCTTATTTCTTTTGACTGAATGACTGCATGTTTCTTCTTTTTCCTGAATATGTTTTTGAGCTTCTATTGTACTTTTTTGTTGGCAGCTTGTTGATCAAACTTTTGTTATGCTGAGAATGTGAAATTTGATTATAACCACTAAATGTATGTTTCAGTTGGTGCTAATGCAGAACTTTGCTCTATGTACGAATGTAGCCAAGAGAAGTGTTCTTGGCAGACACTTCCACTTGCTGGAAAAATTATGGGTTCCACTCACCCCACCTTTTTTTTTTTTTTTTGCGTTTTCCGAGTGCATTTCTTTTTTATTTTTTTTTCCTTTATGATTTGTATGTATGCAATGAATGTTAAAAGCATATGAAGCAACCATAAGACATCCAAATAGCTGCAACCCTTCACTGAATCATCTGCCAAATTTTCTTTATAATTGAAATTTCTTGGTTGGCATTCTGCTGCGTGAATTGTGTTACACGACCTTTGAACTGTACCATTACATGGATTCTATGTATTTATCACAAAATCTAGGTTCAATGGAAATTCATCAAAATCAGGACGTGCAAACCATTAATGGAATACTGGTATGTAATGATACTGTTGTAAACAATGGATTATATTCACTAGTTGAATATGACAAACTGAAGAGCTTTAATGAGAGAAATATTATAGATTTCTGGAATCAAATATTGTATTCCCAATGCGACTTACTATCCAATATGTGATTTTTACACAAATAGTGCAAGATTCCAATGGGTTCGAATAGTTACAAAGGGTTCAAATAGCTAAAAAAGGGGAAATATTTAAGAAAATCAATTTCAAGTTCTACATGACTATTTAACTAATGGTGGATGAATGTGGGCACTTTATGCTTGATGAACTGATAAATTCATGCACAGGAAATTAGTTGCATTTGACCCCATCTTTGTATTGTTCGACGTTCAAACCTAATTCCTCCATTGAAGAACTTTGGAAACATTTCCCCGTCGGTTTAGAAAATTTTTTAACTACCATCTCATATTTGTTAGTGCAAAATCATTTTGGAATTTCAAAGTTTCTAATGAATAAATTATTGGTTCTGTTAATGTACCAATACAGTTATAAAATGGAGGAAACAACTGGTGGTTTCTGAACCACTAGCAGAAACCATCAGTTATTTCTTGCATTTTATAATTGTATTGACACATTAACATAACCAATTATTGGCTCTATAGAACGACTAGTTGGAATGCTTTTAGGTATATATGGGGTTTTAAGTGGTTATTCAAATTTTGTGTTAGTGAAGTAGGACTATAAATTTATAATTATCTACACACACACACACATATAGTTGGTATATGAAATAATTCCTTATTGTGTCTCTTTAATTTATTGAAATTATTTAATTATATTGTAAATGACTATTGTACCACTAAAATCTTAGACTTATACCTATAAATAGGGGTCTTGGATTCTTATAATTTGAATTTGTTCTCTATTTTCTCGCTATTTTTCTGTATTTTTCCTTCTAGTTCATAACACGTTATCAACACGAATTGCTTTAGTTTATTTTCTTTCTCTTCTTTAGATATGATTTTATTTTCTTCTTTTTCCTCTCTTCTGTTGAGTGCGTCTGTGGTTTCATTGATTTATTTTCTATGGTTATATGAGCACCACATCATGTAAGGTTGTGGTTAATTATTTTCTTTCATTATGTAAACCATGTACAAATAATTTTATTATTATGGATGTTTTCTTTTGGATAATTAATTTTTGCGTGGTATTAGTTGGACTCCTCTACCAATTTTAATGGTTAGATGGCTTTCAATTTGAATAATTTACCAATTTAATAGTAAGATTATTCTGAATTTGACAATGGGATAATTTGTCAATTTAATGGTAAGATTACCCCCAAATTTTTATTATTATGGTGTAAAAAGCCAAACTCATCATCTTTTTACTTTTTCTCATGTATATGTGACTTGATTTCAAGATATTAATCTGATTAACAAGTCTTTATGTGCATATACAGTGATGGAAAACCAAAATTCAATTCAATAAATTGTTGGCATTCAATTGTTTATGCCATGCTATTGTTTTATGTACAGTGGAAAGGAGATCATGAACTTTCTCTTGTTAGATTCTCTTTTTTTGAAATAATTGTGGCAGTCTATTATGGATTATTGTAAATATGAAAGCCACTATTTGTCTCACTTTTATCATTATTTATTATATTCTAGTCATGATATGACGAACTCCTATAGATCCATGTATCGTAATTGATACGTTGTTTATTGAATAAAGTTTTAAAAAATTCACATGATTATCCCCATATGTTATAATTAATAAATTGATATTTATGGGGATGTAGTATTCTATCACATTAATAATCTGAAGATTATTATGGTTGCATTATAGTAATTTCTAAAGAATTAAAATACTATCTAATTAAATATTCTAAAAGAATATGACTGATTCTATAATAGCACTAAGATGTGTAAATAATTATAATTTCCTAAAGAAACATAAATTCTATATTTATGGATACTCTTGGATATTCTTGAATATTATTGATATAGAATGTTTCATTGTTTTCTAGAAGAATCACAACTTATCTCTTGCTAAAGACGTATTCTCATAGAATATAGTTTGTTTCCAAAATTATGAGATTTATTTATTATTAATTGTGATTTCCTAAAGAAAACACAAAATTTATTCTGAGAAAATATTATTTGATCTTGAAAAATCATAATTTTTATTTTATTATTATAATTGTTATTATTTGTGTTCTGTTAGATTATATTAGATATTATTCATATTATTTGCATTAGATATACATATTTATTGTATATATTAACTGTTATAATTGAACTAATATATTGTTACTCTAAAATTGGCACAATTTATTGTTATATTTCAGTTAAATATTACTTATTTTTGGAGAAAAATAATATAAAAGATGCATTCTAAATATTTTTGAATAATATTTAGTTATTGTTCCAGAAGTAATAATGTTTTACATCAATACTAATTAACAATGAAAAGTTAATATTGCTCTTGAAGAACACGTCGTTTTACGATTTTAATTTAGTGAAACAATTTATTGATTATTCTTGGAAAAGCACTGAGATACTATTATTTGTTCTAGAAGAACAAATTGTGCTAAATTTTAATATTTCAGAAGAATATTGAACTACTCCAACAGTAGTAGCAACCTAAATGATTTAGTATGAGATGTATTGCTCATGAAGAACACGTAGTGGCAATTGTTAAAATTCTTTGTTACTCGAGAAGTAGTAACAATTCAGGTTGAGTATACTCCCGAAGAGCAAATTTTGTATAAATTATATCTAATAAACCATAAGAGTTACTCTTAAATATCTTTTATGAAATCTAGAAGATTTCATTTAAATCTAAACTGTAGATGAGTTTTTCTATATGAATTATGAACAAAACATGTTTTCATGGCTTTGCATCCTATAAAAGTTTTATCCAATTAGTTTCCTTTCGTTGTCACCTACCTCATATATCATGGAGTAAGTACGTGAGTTTATTAAAGGGAATTCATATGCACTTATCATATCATTGACGATCCTTCTTTTGGATAATTAGTTATTGAGATATTTAAATTATTATATTGATGTATATATAAATATATGATTGTTTAATTTATTAGTAAAATTATCAATTTATATTTGCTCTTCCGATCTTGAAAAATTATGATTTCTGAAATCTATCAATATTTCAGAAGATTATTGTGAAGATATTATTTGTCATGATTCTTTAAAGATTGCAATTTTGTCTTATATTCATCGTGTTTTATGGAAAAAATGATTAGATAATTGTTACGATGTCTCAGAAGATTATGTAATATAAATAGAAATATTCTTGAAGAATATGATTGGCTCTAGAGGAGTGTGGTATATATGATTGATTATTGTTTTTATGGAAAAAAAAATACGATACACAAATATTCCTGAAGAATAGCTCTATATTATTCTTGTAGAAGCAATTTATTTCTTTTATTTATTCATTATGTGCATCAATTTCTTTATTATTTATTTCTTATTTTATTTAATTATCCCACAAGATCTAATAATTCACAATTGGTTGAAATATTAGAGTATGAGTATTATATGCTATTGAAAAATAATTTATACTAGATCTATTTAATTTGGCAAATCAATATTCTTGAAGAATATTGAATCACTACTCTTTAAGTAGTAATAGTTTAAAGTAACTCGAAAAGCAATATTTACTATGCTCCTGAAGTAGCACATCTCTTGATAAATTTGAGATTTTCATATGTATAAGGTTGATATATGCAATATTGGTTATCCCTGGAGGTGATTCTAAAATTCATGCAATTCAAATCCTTGAGGAATATTTGACTAATATAGGATATATTATTACTCCTAGAGTAGTAATAGCTCAAATAAACTGATATTTTTCATGAACAATAGATTTGCATAAATCTAAATCTAGTAGAAAAAATTATTATTGTTGTTAGAGAATTATAGCTCTACTAGTATTGCAAATGAAAAGTTCATGATTGACAGGAACAAGACATTATAGATTTTAATATTCTAGAAGAACTTGAAGTTTTGCTCTTGAAGAAGCAATCTAATTAAGATACTTTATATCTTGAAGATTTCAGTACAAATTTGATTCAAGATTTTGATGTGATCCTACATATTTCATATTAGAAATATTATTGTACTCTTGACATAGTACGAATCAAGAAAAAGATCATAAGTGATCTTATATATCATCATATGAAATAAATCTTGAATATAATATTATAACAATTAGAATATTGTGTTAAACTTGAAGTTCAATATTCATCAATTAAAGTTCCAGAAGAGCTTATTAAGGTTAATTACCTTTTATTATAATCTCTAAAATATTAGTACAAGATTACTTGTTTACATTGAACATAAGGTTCAACATTTTATTTGGAATGACAGGTTAGACCATCCGGATTTATTAATGATGAAAGGTATCGAGATATATGTAAAGAGCTGTAAGATTCTTTAACTTGATTAAAGAATTCTCATGTGCTACATAGACTCAGGCAATTGATTGCTAATTATCACTAGCTAAATTTGGAACTAAGTTTCCAAATATATCTAAACAATATTTAGGTAAACTTTGGGGGCCCACTCACCCTCCATGAAGACTTTCTAGATGTTTATAATTTAGATCTACTAGAGGTCATATTTGCCATATTACTTATAACATGATGTTTATGAGATTATTTGCTTAATGGATTGATAATTAGCAAGTTCCAGATATAAATAAAGCATTTGTTGAACTTTATCCCTAAATTATTAATGATTTATATTTTGGTTGGGATACTTGATTGCCTATAGTGTAGCAAGACCATTGGGTATGCCTCAAGTTATTTGCTACTCTATTAATTGAGAATAATATCTTCTATTTAAGTGAAAAATTGGTATTTCAGTTGCAGCATTATAATAATTTGCCAAATGTAAAATTCATATGATACCCCTTTTATAGTTGGCTTACAGTCAGAAGCATCTCTTTGCTAAAAGTTATAAATACGATTTATGTGTAATCGCGCTACCATGGAATTGAGATGAATATTTTGAATGCTGAGGATACATGTTCAGGTTTGAAACCTTTACATAACATTTATTTTTCATCCCCAAAGGATGATCTATTATAACATGATTTGTCGATTGTTACTTCATTCGTTAAGTCACCTCATTATTAGGATAGAGGAATTGATAGTTGGTAACAAATATATGAAATGTATGTTTGTAATCTTCGCATAATATAACACAAATGTGAAGTTTGCAAAGTAGCTTGCATTTCAGATTACTGGCTGTATGGTTACTAATAGTATATACCAAATTAAAGACTCCAACTTAGATTGATATAAAATCTTATAAGAGGATTTGAGTATTAATGGCATGCCTGAAGTATGATGTGGTCAATTCCAAAATAAATATCCAGAAATAGAATATAGAGCAAATATTTTATATGATGGTCATATTGAGGTATAATATTCTTGAAAAATATATAGACATCACTAATCAGAAAACTACTGAAGCGGTTCAGGTAGCTGAAAGTAGTAAAATAAAAGAGATCTCAAAGTGTTATATCTACACTGAGAATCAAATGGAGTCGATAAGAAATAGTTGTCGACAATAAATAAATATTAATGAACTCAGTGATTGCGAGAATGATGAATTAATTTTTCATAGAATATTGGCCAAAACAAAAAGGTGCAATCTAGTAAATTGCTATATGTTAAGACCAGCAGTCTAGTCATTTAAAAATATACATTATGTCAATAAATTATCAATAGGTAACTTATGTGGAAATATCATTAAATATGTGATGGTACAATTGAAATATGATGTTGTGTTCGATTGGCAATATATGAAAATATCATAAATATGGTATAATCCCCAAAGGATTTGATATGTACAAAGCATATAAAGAACTGAAATTTCTTGTATAGATTACCAATATAAATAAGGAAGATACGCACTGTTTTTTCCTTGACTGAGATTTTATCCCACTGGGTTTTCCTAGCAAGGTTTTTAACGAGACAATTTTAACAGCGTATCAAAGAATAATGTATTTTTTTTCACTTGAATTTTTTCCCACAGGGTTTTTTTCCATATTAGGTCTTGAAGATCATTGAAGATTTGGTGAAATGATTCAGTACATGAGGACCATTATTGAATGAATTCAGAGGGAGCAATTGTTCTCTTTTTCCTTCGACCAGTTTTTATCCCATTAGGTTTTTCTGGTGAAGTTTTAATGAGTCAGCATCTTGGAAACTTCAAAATTATTCAGAATCAATTGCACTCTTTTTTTCTTAGTTTGATATTTTTTTCTCCCATTGGGTTTTTCTCCAAAAAAAGTTTTTAATGAGAAAATTAGGGGTGGGCGTCGGAATTGAAAAACAAAAAAACCGAACCGAACTGAACCGAACCAAACCGGTTCTGTTCGGTTCGGTTTTTTGAGATTTCGGGTCGGTTGGCGGTCCGGATAAGGCCAAACCGACTCGAACCGGTTCGGCCTGTGGGTTCGGCCAGCCAAACCGTCTAAACGCGCGTAAACCAAACCGGTCGAGCCGGTTCGGTTAAACCCGAATAGTTTTTTCCTTTTTTTTTTTAAATAAGAACGTTTTCTGCAGAAGCCTGAAGGCCCATCTCCATTTGAACTTTGAATACTCATTTTACAAATTACAAATCAAGATCGAAATCCCCATCTCAAAATACTCATATCTCAGTTTGAATAATTTTACCAAAAATTCAAAACACTCATATCTCAGTTTGAATAGTTTTACCAAAAATTCAAAATACTCATTTTACAAATTACAAATCAGAATCGAAATCCCCATCTCAGTTTGAATAATTTTGGTTGGCTCTCCCTTCTTCCCTTCATTCCGCCGCCGTTGCTGCTCTGGTGCTCCTATATTCCCTCCCCCGACGCTGCTACTGCTGCTGCTGTTCCTCCTCCAGCGCTGCTGTCGCCGTTGCTACTCCTCCGGCGCTGCTCCTCTGCCCTGCTTGAAAAGCATTTGCATACCCCTCACTCTCTATAACTCTCTCGCTCTCTGGATTCTGTAAATGTAAAAAGAGGCAGAGTAGGTTTTCTCCTTTCCATTTGGGCCAACTTTTAATTGGGCCTAGTTTTAACTTACGAAAAAAAGAGCCCAACAAAGAAGCCCAAAACCGAGACCCGAGCCGACCCAAACCGACCCATTTTGGGTCGGGTTGGGTCGGGTCCCCGGGCCGAGCGGGTTGGGCTCGGTTTGAAAAGTCCCAAACCGACTTTGTGTCGGGTCGGTTTCGGGTTGGTCTCGAAGCCGACCTGACCGACCCGACCGACCGCCCGCCTCTAGAGACAATTGTTGTATAGATTAGTCATTCAAGAGGGAGTGTTGTAAGTTATTGTAAATCATCTTGGTTCGAGCCAGTTTGGTTTACCGATTTTGTTGCCCAGGCCCAGTAGCCAGTGACTATTTGTCACTATAGAGCCATTTTTTGAAACTCGCCTCAGCGCTTGACAATCACAGGACCAATATCACATGAGACGATGGTGGCAAAGCTTTTTACAAGACAACAAAAACATTAATAGCCTTTCAATCCCTTTTTTCATAATTATATGCACAATCTTCTTTATTTGGAGAATACCTATCTGAAATGGAGAAATGAAAGTTGTAAATATATATTTTAAAAACAGCACGAAAACAAAGATTTACGCCCAATGAAACTCCATGAAACCGAAAATGGTAAGAGAAAACGACTTACGCATGCAATTTTTTTATTTTTTCTTTTTTTTTTCTAAGATGTCATTTTTTAAAAATGTGCACGACGTTCTCAAATCCTGAAAGGTTTGGGTAATTGGCTCAAAAGTTCCCTATCTTTAGATATGATTGTGCAAATGCACCGTATCTTTATCTTTTCTTTTAATGACAATTTCGTTCATATCTTCATATTGCTTTTGCATAACTCATTCTTAAATATTTTCTTTGTATTTAACTTTCTTCATTTTTATAAGGGTAATTTTGTCCATCCATAGTTAAAAATTCAAAAATGGTTGCAAACAAAGTTCCCAATTAATTAGGAAAGAGCAGTTACTTTTATTTTTTCAATAATGCAGTTTATTTTAACCAGTTTTCAGCAATACTAATTATTTTGGAGATCTTATTTGATAATTTTTAAAATTTTAAACTATGATTGAACGAAAATGTCCTTGTAATACTAGAAAAAATTAACTATAAATGTATATATGAATGAACCCTGCAAAACAAATATGAAATTAAAGTGGATGAAAAGTTAAAGGTATTGACCATTTATAAAATAATATCCAAAGGTAGAGATTTTTGTACCAATTAGCCGAAAAGGTTTTACAAAGTCTTACACACACATTATGGTAGAGTTGGAGAAAGGGTAGGTTTTGCAACTTTAACTTCTCCACAGTCAGTGATATATACGGTCTCAAGGGGTCTATTCCATATTGCTCGAGCAGTCTTGGCTCTTCCATCTCCAATAAACTCAGCAAAATCGTTGTATTGCTTTATTCTTTCCGATGGCTTATAAGTCGGAATCGATGCTATAGCCCTCACCACATCCAATCCTACAAACAACGGAGCCATCGATCAAGCAATGTTCGTTTTTGGCAAATGAATGAATTATAATTACGCTACGCAAGCAAGAAAATCACAATACAAACTCGAGTATATATTAATTCACATCGGAGTGTACTGAGAAAACAAGAGATATATCTAAAATTAAGCCGTAGATATATAGCTTTCATAGAACACGAAAGATGAAACATAAATCATGAATTCACTAACAATGCCCTTCATAGGCCGTCGCCATCCACCTAGAATTACATTTAATATTTTCTATGGATGAACATAGAAAATATTAAATGAAACGATTCGATAATTATCATTTATCATGGCTCTAATTTACTAATTAATTATGATAGTTTAGTTTCTTTACTTGTGGGGTATGGTGTACAGAATTAGATCCGGCAAGAAACTTTATTAAAAAATTAAACGAAATGGCAAATAAGAAAATATATGATCCATATAATTATTGTTTTTCATCTACTATAATATATTCAAATTCTCTACTCAATTCTTTTATCTAGCTAGTTTACAGAACCTAACCCCAAGATATCTTGGCCTTAAAAGCATGCCTGAAACAAAAATCATGCTACATTCTTGCACTAGTTAATGTAAGTTTCACACAATATAAACAACCCATTATTGTCCTAATTAATTCAATCTAAGTGCTCTAAATATAGCGATTAGAACAAGTATGATAATTGTTAAATCCTCGCATTTTAGGCAAGAGGTCCAGATTCGAATCACACATGCTCCTCCTCTATCTCCCCTTTGTATAAAAAAAATGTGATCTAAATATAGTCTTTTACCGGCCGGCTAATCAGCCTGTCGAGCACTTACTTAAAAAGAGAAACACGACTATATATTACTCCCCCATCACGCAAAGATAATCTACAAATTTTTTTTCATCATCCCAAATTATATATATAGTCTACTTTCTTTAGTTAATTTCGTAGTTTTCTAATATACATATATTTATTTTGCATTGTAATTAACAAAGAGGAATAATTAGAGTGAAATATTAATCGAATGAAAGGGTATATCGGAAAATATAATCTTAGATGTATACTTCTCAAACAACATTAATAATGTGTTTGATTGCAAATTGTTTTCCATAAAAAATGACATTTTCCATCTAAATTTCCTTGGTCTAATCAAAAGCCGCTTTATTTTCCATCTCAGGCCAAAAAATGGAGATTTTCCTTGAAATCGAGGAAAGTGAATTCCCATGATGTTGAAAAATGAATTCCAATTCCTTTTCCACTCTCCAATCAAATGCACTATAATTGATTTTTTTAATCTATATTTGAAAAATGAAGGTGAACTATCTTATGCGGGATCGGTAGTACTATAAAACTTGTATTGAAAAACAAGATTGAAGAAATGACTTGTTCACTCACCTTCAAGAACGGTGCCAAATACTATGTTCTTACTATCAAGCTGAGGGCAAGGTCCCGGTCCGGTAGTAATCAAGAACTCAACGTTATGGTAATTCGGATCGAGCTTAATATCGTCGTCATCATCATTCTCCGATAAACACAAGGAAACGACACCGGCCCTCGAGTGCTCCAACAAGAACGCCTTAGAATCAACTGTCTCCAAGTTCTTAACCAGTTCCAATGGTGGCTTCACTTCCCCTTTATCCCTCCGGCCCTGTCGACCAGCCACGAAGAACTGTCCGGGGAATATTTTCTGCACCAGAGTTCCTTTGTAGGACGATCCGGAAGAGGCAGTGCACATGGCCTTGAAGTTGGACGCTGTTATGGGAACGAGGTTTCCGTATAGGCCGATGAGGATTCGGCCTAATGGCTGAGAATCCGAGCATTGGGAAAGATCGTCCCCGAGGGTTCGGTTTTGTAAGTAGGACGAGCAGATGCCGAAGTCGAGGAAGACTCTGTCGGTGATGGTGGTGTTAAGTGGTGGTGGTTGCGGGGTAGTGGCGGTGGAGAGTGGGGTGGGGAGGGTGGCGGCGGTGGATGCAAAGAGAAGGGAGCGACGGGTGAGGATTGGTCTCTGCTGGTGGTGGTGGTGGTGGTGGTGCGGTGGTGGAGGAGACGGAGGGAGGTGGCAAATGGAGTAGCCCATGGTGGTTGAGGACGTTGCATGTTGGGCTAGGGACAGAGAGAGATGAGAAAGGGTTGCTTATGTGGAACTTGGAGTGCCACACAAGTGAGGTGATTAGAGATAAGAGCGATAAGATTTTTGTTGGGTTGAAATTTTGGACAAGCGTAATAAAACTGGATAGGGACACCTTTACGGCCTTGCCTGCTACATGTGAGATTCGTCTTTCTTTAATTTTTTTTCCCCTTCATGGTGGTGAAAAGAGATATGTAGAAATTTTCTAAGGAGATAGATTAAGTTTCAAAAATAGAGTCTGATCGTTCACGTGACACAAATCTAATAAAAGAAGCCCCACAGAAAAATGGAACCTAATTTATTTCCTTAAAAAGATTAGATATATGTGAGTTAATTAAGTTAATTATTTTGTTATTATATTATACATCTTGAATCTTTATAAATTAACTAGTTTGGACATGTGTAATGCACGTGATCTAATCTAGTGATTAACATGATAATGGGTACGAGAAACCGTAAGTACACGATATCGTTTCAATTAATATAGTGGACTATTGAGCAGAGCTATCGATCCCACAAGGATTGCAATTCGTCTGATTCAGTTTACCTTAGCCCTTAACGAATTAAATAAATTTGATGTGAAAGTTTCCTTTTTTTTTAAATTTTAATCTAAAAATAAATATAAATTAATCAAATAAACAAGTTGAGATTAACGATTCAACAATAGTTGACGTATTCAATCTGTCACCCCTAGCTATAATTAGAGACTATCTTACATTCACAATCGATTTCACAAATTTATTTGATAATATATCACTATGTAAATTTCAACCTAATCAAGCGCATTAATGAAAAAGAAATTATTTATGTGATTGCAAAAATCATAAAAGTGTATCTCTGTCTTTTATGTAATTTGTGTTTCATATTGAAGTGTTAAATTAGTGATTTACTTCTTGCTTACTGCCTCACAAATTCATAAACACAATTATATCAAATTTACAAAAAGACAATTGAAGAACACAATAAGAAATAAATGTAAAATGATCATTAGATTAAAAACTCGGAATTTAGAATCAAAACCGTCAACTACCTTTGCATCGTTGTCTCAACAAAATCAAAAATAAAAATTGGAACTCATCACCAAAAGACGAAAAGTTCCATGAGAAAGCTTCCAGTTCTTCTCTCCTCGGCCGGCATGTCTTTCCCTTCTTCTTTTCGCTGTCGCGTGGTTGCACTTTTGGGCTATGGACGATCCTCCCCTTTAGGAAAAATAAAAGACCTATTTATAGCCCTCATAGAGGTGCCAAAAAAACCCTAAAAAGCATGTAAGATATGGGCCAACGGAATGTTTCCATAAATAACACAAATTATAAAAGAAAAAATATGAAAAATTATGCATGCAACAATGGCGCTATCAAACTGCACTTTTGCTCGCTTGCGCCAAGGCAAGAATAGATGCATGAATTGAATTTCTACTTCAGGCATCCGTGCAGTAGAAAATGGCGCCTTAACGCTAAAGCTTTTTTCAGGTATTCAATGTAGTCTAACTAAAATTGCACTCCAAGTCCTCTAACATCCAATAAGTGATTTGGTCACCAGAACTTGCAATTTGGTCCTTCAGTTCACACCCTCAATCATTTGTATGTGTGAATATCATCCTACAATTTTTATCACGCATGATTTAATTCCCAAAGTTTCTAAAAGCTTCAAAATTTATACTTTTTCCTCCTTTTCTTTACCATTTTCCTAAAATTGGGATGAATCCTAAAATGAACAAAAATAAAACAAAATTAAGTAGATACTCAACAAAAACAAATGAGTTTTGATGGCAAGATAAGTGCAAAATTGCACTTAGCATTGATGTAGTAGTTTTTTTTTTATGTATTTTATTTTTCGTAACGTGCATTTGGAAATCATTAAAATAAAGATAAGCAATTTGAGTCGTAAGAGTTATTACATGCACAATTTTCTTTTTTTTTTGGAAGTAAGAGATTAATTCTCATTAATTAGGTAATAAACCGTTCGATACATCACTGGGTAGCAAAGGCTGAAGCCATTCTAAGAAACATATGAAATACATGAGTTACTATAAGACCGCACTAGTCAAGCTACTTTATGAGTTACCGTGTAACGTCCCTAAATTTTTATTTCTTTTAATTGCAATAATTATGTTGAAATTTAGGAAAATGGGGATAAATTTAAGTAATTTAATTATTTGGATGTTAAGAAAGTTATAGAGATCTCCTTTTTAGGATGATACTATATCAAATATTTTATTGCTAACTTAACCACAATGTGACCATGGTAGAGCGTACAACCATGGTATAATATTTTATCGTGTCCAACTCAACGAAGTAAATAAAATAATACCTCCAAGACACTTGTCCTTTTAGGATTTTGCATGCAAAAGACACTTGTCCCAAATATTTGATTGTCTTCTGGGGGTGGGAAAAGACATCGATTGTCTTTGCTACTTTAGAAACTTTGTCTCTTAGATTTCCAATAAATAAGCCATAAACATCCTTTTTTGAGTTTTAAAAAGCCTTGCAAACCAGCATATGATCAGAATCCAAAAAGAGCATAACACTTTTGAAGAAATATTAAGCACTTAGGCTGATAATTGAAGAACAAGGTAAGAATATTAATAATCTAAAGCTTCAAAGCATAGTTCAGTGTTTTCAGAACACTGCCGAAGGTATAGAGGACTTCCACGTTCTATGATTTTTTAAGATTAAGCCTTAAATAATTTTGCTTTATGTTTTTGAGCAGGTTTCAAAGGAATAATTGCTAAGACCAGTGAGTTACTAGATTGTCCTTAAGCTAATAAGTTCATGCATTATTTGATATATTTTTGCATAATGATTTTATGATTAAAGCATGACTATGCATCGATGCATAACATGCTTTCATAAGTTGTTCTTCTTGGTGACGGTATGTTCCCAAGATTAGTAAGTAGTGGAAGTAAGTTGATTCCTTGCTGTAACTCATCTTATGATTCCGGAGATGGGGTAAGGTCTAAGTTAAGTCCTCTAATAAGGATCAACTAGGGAAGATGTTGGATCGATACCTAAGTTATAAGTTTGGCCAATTATTATTTGTGGCTATTTATAGCCATTTGAGGTCGAGTAGTGGCATCGAGAGCTCTCGAACATATCGAAGAATCCCAAATCAATGGACCCTCAAAGTCTCAAAGACTCAAGATTATAAAGTTCTCGAAGATCGTAGCCTTCCAAAGTTTATAAGTTCATGAAGTTTGATAAGTTTTAACGTGCATCATGATTCATTTACTTCACTTATAGTTGGGTAATTGGCGCAAAAAGCCCCTACATTTCAATTCTGTTGCGCAAATCGTCATTACCTTTCATTTTTTGACAATTCCATCCCCACTTTTACGTTTTCTGGCTGAATTAGTCCTTACCGTTAACCAACTGTTACATGTCTCTGTTAGCTTAAGTATACCCCTAAGTATTCTATATTTTGTAAGGGCATTTTTGGAAGCTCTACCACATATCATACTTTTTGCCGCCAAACAAACCATAGCCCATCAACTTCTATTTTTAATATATATATATATATATACATATATATATATATTAGTATTACTGTGTATAGTTATATTATTATATAAAGCCTAAATTAATGTATTAATGCATTAATTTTTTTATTTCAAAAAATTAATGCATTCAAATATAAATACGTCAATAAAATGTTAAATAAGATTAAAGTAAAGAACTTTAAAAAAAGATTAAAATAGAGAAAAAAGTTTTATTTTATTATGTTATTTTGCAGGGTTCAAAACTGAATACTAGATAGACATATAGTAAAAAAAAGTATAATAAGTAAATTAATTAACAACATTGCCAACCAAAATAAATCAAATATTTGATTCTTTGATAACTTTCTTGAATACTATATATATATATATATATATATATTTCACTTCCTCCGACAGTTACGACGGCTGAACTAACAAAGAAATGGCATACGTGTGGTAAATGGTTATTGAACTTTAGCAAAGAAATGACATGGTAATCTATCAAATTTATTTTTATTCCATGGTACAAAGTTAAAAAAACATAAAAAAAAATGTTAGACGACTCAAGCAAGTCACCAAGTTGCTCATCAATCAAACTGCACGCAATTCCCACATCTTAAACAATTAACATATTATATAACTTGTAGTTAGTCATCATCTCCCATGTTTGACCCATCCTCTTTCTTTTTTGCAAAAAGCAGGAAACTTCAAAGAATCCATAATATTTCTCAAATAAAATAAATATTATACTCGAAGAAATTTAATAGTGGCTTGACAGTAGGGACTAATTTCACTAGAAAATGCAAATGTGATGATAGAATTGTCAAAAAATGAAAAGTAGTAATGATTTTCGCAGTAGAATTGGAAGGTAGGGGCGTTTCACGCCAATTACCCCTTATTAGTTTAAGCGAGTCTTGGTGTCACTCACTAAGTTTTTACAAACTTACCCCATTGACTACAATTTCGTAGATGATCAAGCATAATATGTTCGGGGTAACAAGAAGTGGATGGATGTACACCGATAACAGCACTTAAGCATGGCATGTGGTAGTAAACCGATGTATGGGATCATATGAGAAGTATTTTGGCATGAATTAGTATGCCTTACCTAGCTAATGCTATGATGAATAAAACTCTTTTGTAATCCTAAAACGAATAACTATGATAATATGTGTGGGTAATTGATGTGAACCCCCTTAGTATATTGACCAAAGATTTCCACATTGATTGAATCATTTCAAGAAAGCTAAAAATTGGAGGACTTTATCTTTAACTCAAACAGACCAACTCAAGTAAACTAGGATAGAAACCCTATCCCCCAAGATTAATGGATGAAGGCACTTAAGTTATAGGATCAAATTTATAAGAGAAATCAACCCCTAAAAGTCGGCCAAGTTTAATGAAGAACAAGAATTGGAAGATAAAATATTTTCTCACAATTAACTCAAATATTCAAGATCCTTTTACAAGACATAAGTGAGTTCTATTTATACTGGGGGTATCTTGGAGCTAAAATATTTATGAGGAAATGAAGAAAAGAAAAAGAAATGATTTCAAAATTAGAATTTCAAAGCAACCACGCGCTGCCGTTCATTTCATTGCAGTCGTACAGGTTGCGACTGGGGTTGTGGCGGCATGACAGCCATACGAAATTCCCTGTGTGTTTTACCTCTTTTCATTCAGCCTTGCTTGCAGCCATTAGGGGTGGTTCTTGGAGCCACAACATTTTGTAGAAAACCCCATTATGGTTCCTTGCGGTCGCAACAAAAATCTAGGCGCTACTAACTTTCTGCCCAAAAATGCTTGCTACCGCATGACGTGGGCTTGCGGACACAACGTACAAAATTCTACCTTGCTCCGAAAATTTCCCTACAAGTCCCCAAGCTTCTAGACTAGCGCCAAATCCATCATAAACTCTGTTTTTCTTGCCGATTTGCCCTTCAAACTCAATTTCTCCACATTGTTGGCCCTTCACTTCAATCAAATAAACTCCTCTTGTGTCCAAATCAAACCCGGTCTTTAATGCTTCTCCTCTTTGGACTTGACTTATGAATTGTTGCACTATTGATTCCTGAATTTCTTTGGCCTGACCGCTTAATAGGGCCCACTAGTACAGGGACCTAGCGTTGACTTTCTTGAATCTCATCATCCCCTCCCTCTTGAAAAGGATTTGCCCTTGAATTTTCATCTACATCAAAAGAAGATAAATTAGAGACATTAAAAGTTGTGGAAACACTGTATAGACCCAGAAGATTAAGCTTGTAGGCATTGTCATTAATTTTCTCTATGATTTGGAAAGGATCATCACCATGAACTTGTAGTTTGGAGTTCCTTTGATTGGGAAACCTCTCTTTCCTCAAGTGTAGAAACATCCAATCACCTGGCTCAAAAGTTATATGCTTTCTTCCCTTGTTAGCTTGAGAGACATATTGGATATTTTTCTTTTTGATTTGAAGCCTCACTTTTTCTTGAATAGTTTTTACCACTCAGCCTTCTTCTTTCCTTCTAAGCTACTCCTTTCATCAATAGGTAAAGGAATCAAATCCAAAGGAGTCAAGGGGTTAAAACCATAAACAATTTCAAAAGGAGAAAATTGGTAGTAGAATGTACACTTCGATTATATGCAAACTAATAAAAGACAAACTCTCCTCCCAACTTTTCAAATTTCTCTTAATGATAGTTCGTAGGAGTTATGTTAATGTCCTATTTACCTCCTCCGTTTGGCCATCGGTTTGAGGGTGGCAAGTGGTTGAGAATAAAAGCTTAGTCCCCATTTTTTCCTACAAAACGTTTCAAAAATGGCTAAGGAACTTCACATCTCAATCCTAAACTATACTCCTAGCAACTCCATGAAGCATAACAATTTCTTTAAAGAATAGGTTGGCAATATAAGTGGCTTCATCTGTTTTATGACATTGGATAAAGTGAGCCATCTTGCTAAACTTATCCACAATGACAAAAATTGCATCACTCCTTTTCTTTGACCTAGGTAAACCTAAAACAAAATCCATGAAGACGTTGATAAACTCATCTTTCTAGTAGCAGATGGACAGCTCGTTAGGTTAGCTCGTCCGGTAAGAGAGCTTGTTCCCAAGGGAAACATGGGATCAAAGAGCTGCTGCTTCTTCTTTCTTTATTATAGAAAAAGATCTTCAAACTTTGGTCCAAAGTTCACTAGGAACGGGTAGGGGAGTGTATAAACCATGAAGCAATACTCTAGACTTGGCTTTCTTACAAGTTATACATTTAGAACAAACCCGCTCTTCCGATCTCTTTTCATTTTAGGCCAAAAGAAATGTTCTTCCAAAATCTCCAAGGCTCTTTTCACCCCAAAATGTCATGTCATTCCTCCCCTATGGGCTTCTCTCACTAGTAGTTCCCTCATGGAACAATTAGGCACACAAAGCTTAGCTTCTCGAAAAGATCGGAAGAGCGTATAAAATTTATCAAAAGCACCATTCTCACATGCAACAAACACACTTGCGAAGTCGTCATCACTGGCATATAAATCATTAAGATATTCAAACCCCAACAACCTTGCACTTAAAGTAGTGATAAGAGTGTACCTTCTTGAAATGCATCGGCCACAATGTTTTCTTTAACTTGTTTGTACTTGAAGATATATGAGAATGTTTCAACATATTCCATCCATTTGGCATGTCTCTTGCTCAAATTCCCTTGTCCCTTCAAGTGCTTCAATCACTTGTGATCGGTGTGGATCATGAGCTCTTTTGGCTACAAGTAGTGATGCCAATTCTCTACGTGTGCTCTTCCGATCTCATAAAGCTCTTTATCGTAAGTGGGGTAATTCAAAGCGGCACCATTGAGCTTCTTGCTAAAATATGCAATTGGTCTCTTCTCTTGCATCAAGACCACTCCAATACATATTCTTGAGGCAGCACATTCAATCTCAAAGGTTTTATGAGGCAGCACATTCAATCTCAAAATTTTTGTCAAAGTTAGGTAATGCACGAACGGGTACGGAACACAACTTATCTTTTATGGCATTAAATACTTTTTCTTGTTCCTCACTCTCTTGAGCCCAACATTCTTTTTAACTAACTTGGTAAATGGTGAAGCTAACATGCTAAAGTCTTTAACAAATCTTCGATAAAAACTAGCCAACCATGGAAACTCCTCACCTCAGTGACACTTTTAGGAGTAGGTAGATCGGAAGAGCGTCGTGATTTTCTCCTCATCCACCTCTATTCCCTTAGCACTGAGAACATAACCAAGAAAGATTACTCTATCCATGTAAAAGTCACATTTAGTGAGGTTGGCAAACAATTTCTCTTCCCTTAAAACCTCAAAGACACACATCAAATGCTCAATGTGTTCATGCAAGGTTTTGCTATAGATTAAGATGTCATCAAAGTATACGACAACAAACTTTCCAATAAATATGACGCTCTTCCGATCGATTCATTAATCTCATGAAAGTGCTCCATGCATTTGTGAGACCAAATAGCATGACTAACCACTTATACAAACCATACTTAATTTTGATGGCTTGACAATCAAGACACATCCTATAGGTTCCTTCTTTCTTTGGCACCAAGAGTAAGTGGAACGGCACATGGGCTTATACTTTCCCAAACATATCTCTTGCTCATTAACTAGATCGGAAGAGCGTCGTGTAGTCCTTGGTCTCTTCGGGATTGCTTCAGTAAGCCAGCCTATTGGGAATGATGGCACCGAGAATGAAATCAATTTAATACTCAATGCCTCTAATAGGTGGTAACCCACTGGGCATTTCCTCTGGGAATACATCATCGAATCCCTGCAACAAATCAATAGCTAAATTGGGAATGGAGTTGTGAGTTTCATCAAGGTTAAATGGTGACTCCTAGTACACCATCAACAAGACTTGTTGATTTCCTTTTACTGCTCTCTCTACTTCCCCTTTTTTGCATAAAAGCTCATTTTTTCTTCTTCTCTCTTTTCTCTCATTCTCTTCTCATTTTCTTCTTCGCCATTTTTTCATCCCCTCTTTTATCCCCACTTGAGTATTTTCTCTCACTCTTTTTCTCTCTCTTCTTCTCCTTCTCTTCCTCATCTTCTTTTTTGAGCTTCAATTGGTCTTTGTAGATCTCTTTTGGACTTAGTGGCAACAAGACAACCAGTTTTTCCTTGTACATAGAAGCTATATCTATTCTTTTTGTTTTATCTGTAATGTAAATAGAATAGAATCAAAGAATATTAATTACACACACTTTGTGTAACGCCCCGAATTCTAAATACTTAGAACGTTAGATGAACCTTTTCTAACAACTTTTCAAATAATCTAACCGCTAGAAATATTGGTAAAGTGTGGAAATTCTCATTTGGATAAATAATAAAATTTGTTCTACATAAAATCCCAACTCAAATAACATAAAGTTTTGATAATAAAAATCTCAAATTAAATTGAATTTAGGAAATGTCTGTTCAATATCCACCACCATATGGGCCAAAATATGAAAATTTATTAATTTATGAAAGGGGTTAGTATTTCGTAGAAACACTCAGTAGGTTCAGCGCATATAATAGTTAACTTAGATAATAATGGCACAAATAAACATATAATTAAAATCTCAAATACAGTATCTCAAGTCTCGAATAAAATTGTACATTCAAGATACACGTTCCCATGCGTTTAATATGCCAGCTCTGATGCTTAAGCAAAATATTCTCATTCTTTGTATAAAATAATTATATATCATGCATATTGCATGTTTCTCATAATTACAGTTCAATGCACATAATCACCACATAAGTTAATTAAAATGTGCAAGTTTTAAATAAATAGCTTTTGTAATGAAAGAACCTACTTCAAAGAAGCTTTTGAGTTCTAGCAAAAGTCTTGAAGTCATCTAACTACACCCGCGCCTTGTCTATCCAAAAGAAATTAAATGATTTAAGTTAGAAATTTGGAAATATTTAACATTAAATAAAAGTATGGATTTAAATTGTGAACTTTAAAACTTTTGGGCTAAAACATAATTCTCAAAACATTTGGGGCTAGAATAGAGTATTTCAAGAATTGAGGGACTAAAATGGATAAAATTGGGGCTAAAATCGAAGCAGGAGTAACTGTAGGGACTGATTTGCTTTGGAACAAAGGTTTTGGGCCAACTAGAGACTAGGAATTAAGTCTAGGACCAAAATAAAACATCATAAGTCATGAGGGACCTAGATGCGATAGGAATTCAATCAATTCCCTAACTCAATTCTATTTTTGCCCCAAAAGAAAGCTGACGCAGAGAGTTCAGTGTGAGGGAGAGAGAGAGTGCGATGGAGGACGATGGGGTCTAGGTTTGAGAACGGAGGTCGCTGTGGCAAGTGGTGGGTTTGAAGGTTCTTGTTTGAGATAGATAGGTCGTTGCTGGGTGGTGCGCGGTTCAAGTTTTGGCGCAAATGGGTCGCGGTTTCAAGCTATTCCGGCTTAAGTTTTGGGAGTTTCCGGCAGGTAAGTTATGGGCATTCATTCATGAGCTTAAATTTATGGGTGTGGAGCATTTTGGGCAAAAGGAGGAGCGGCAGTGGTGGTTGCGGAATCAGGTTCAGTTCTAGGCAGCAGTGGCAGCCAATTGTGCACCCATGGGGAGCGCAATTTGGTGGTGCTTGGACGGCAATGGTAGTCCGGCGGTAATGAGCTCAAGAGAAGCTTACCAGCAAGAAGCAAGGGCTTGTTTGAGTATAATGTAAGGAGTACTTTTGCTTGTGGAATTTAGAGTAGAAGACAATTCTATTTATACTGTGATTTGGGGAAGGATGAGGAAGAAAGGTAGAGTAATTGAATCTGTTTTTCTTTTGATTTAGGGATGATTGATATGTTTGTTGAAAATTATGGTGATTAGTAGCAATTTAGGTAATTGATTTTCTTTTGTCGGTCTAATGGTTGCTCAAGGATGGAAGGTTGAAAGGAAATATTTTGGAAAGAATAGAGGTTGAAAACGGTTGTTAATTTGTGAAGCAAAATGGACTATATTGGGCAAAAAATGACTTAGAAATTCTTGGGCTCGAGATGGGCGTATAAATGTTGGGCTTCAAAGTTTAATTAGACTAGTACGAGTATAAAAAAATGTATTAGTTAACCGGGAGACTATAGCGATCTCAAAATGTTTTTAAAATTTGTATCAAAAGTTTTTTGTCACTATACTCTAGGCATACCCAGGTAAACAAAAGATTATACAAAATATAGAAAAAAACTATAGACCTATAGTTAGAGACTCATAAAGGACTAAAATATGAGGATGCAAGGTAAAAATATGACTCTATCTTGAGCTTGAATGGAATAAAAGATATGACTGCTCCGGCACATTCAAATTGGTAGACGGATCAATATCCACATTCAGCCGGATATATTCATGACGCACCCATCGAATCCAAAGTGTATCTTTCTTCTTGTGGATGCTCCAAAGAGATTTAGAAAGAAGTGACATATTACAAGATTTGATATCTCAAAAGCCCAATCCTCCAATTTTTGGTAGGCATATATCTTTCCATGCAGAAAGGGGCTGTTTCGAATTCCACAAAAAGTTCCTGCATAAACGGATAATTCTATCAATCAAAGTAGATGGAACAGGAAGAATAGAGAGCGAAAAGCATTCAACACCTTGATAGACTGATTGGATAAGTTCAGCACGTCTAGCATATAACAATGAGGTTTTTGTCTAGGCATTAATGTATGCTGTGATTTTATCAAGGAAAGGGGCATAGTGGCTGGTCTTCAGTCATCCAGCAGCAAGGGGATGCCCAGGTACCGAAATGGCATTGATCTATAAGGAACACGAGGATCTGCTGAATTTCCTTGAGTTCATGGCCATAAATTCTAGCTGTATAGATGCTAGATTTAAGCTCATTAATTCATCGCCCCTATTCGTTTCCAAAGTCTCTATGACAATCCATTAATCTTGACAGAAATACCATCTCCTCTAGTAAATAGCATGAGATCATTTGCGAATGCCAAATGAGTAACTTTAGATTTGTAGCACCTGGGGTGATGATTGAAATATGGATCTTCTGTGGCTTTCTTGAGCAATCTGAAGAAATACTCCAGGCATATGATGAAAAGATACAGAGAAAATGGATCCCCTTGTCGAACGCCTTGTTCTCGTCTGAAGAAGCCGTGTAGATTGCCATTCAACGCAATAGAGTATGTAGGTGTTGTATCACATTTCATGATCCAGCCAACAAAGATCATTGGGAAACCCATACCCATCAAAACAGCCTCAAGAAAATCCCAATGGATTGAATCATATGCCTTCTTCAAGTCCACTTTAATCAAAACCTGAGATAAGCTGCGTTTTCTATTGTATTTCCTCAACAACTCTTGTGTCAAATCAATGTTTGCAAACATGCTCCGCCCTTCCACAAATGCAGATTGAGCTTGGTCAATAATAGCAGGGAGTAGAGGGGCCATTCTCTAAGTAATTATCTTTGAGATAATCTCAAAAATAACATTACAACACGAGATCGACCAATAGTCTCCAACCATAGATGCAGGGCTAGCTTTGGGAATCAAAGCAATAAATGTGTGATTGAGTTGTTTGAGCAAGGATGTAGAGTGGAAAAACTCCTTAACAGCTTGGCATACTTGCTCACCCACGAAATGCCATGATTTTTTGAAGAAACATGACGTATATGTATTCGAACTCGGGATTTGTCCTCACCAATATTGAAAAGGGCAGCCATAATTTCCTAATCTGAGACATCTTTGACAGTGAGTGCAGCTTGTTCAGGTGTAATACAGGGGCCAGTTCTCAGTACATTTATGTCAATAGGATGGCTGGTACGTTTAGTCCCTAAAAGGTTAGTGTAGAACTTCACGAATTCATCCGAAATCTACTAGAGTAACTAAAATGTCAGTGTAGAACTTCACGAATTCATCCGAAATCTACTAGAGTGAAGTAGTTACTGACCCATCCCACAAGCAAACAGCCGAGATATGCTCTCTATTTGTGTTTCATTTGACAATATCATGGAAGAATTTAGTGCTATCACAAATATTACACCAAGAATCCAAGAAAAGGATGAACACAAAGTTTCAATCTAGGCTTAGGATCAAACTCTTCTACAAGAAAACCCTAGGATGAGCAACACCCTACACCCAAATGGAAGAACCAACTACAATCATACCACTAAGGTAGTGATTTCCCTCTTAACCAAGAACCCTAAGGATTGAATTTCAAATTAGGGACACTGAGGGAATGTTTGGAGCTTCAAGGAGAGAAAGTGAAGTCTTGTGAGTAAATGTACACAAAACCAAGACAACAAATGAGCCAAAGTCTCTAGTTGGGCCAAGGAGTAAACAAAAGAGCCACATAAGGTCCAAACTTCAACTTGGACCCGAGACAACAAAATGGGTGTTGCTTTCAATCCTAATTTTCTTCTCATAGTGGTCGATAACACTTCAATCATCGGTAAGGGCCTATGAAGGTGGGTTTGATCATCATTGCCTATAAGGAGGTTGTTTGGCAACATATACCCAACAAACCTCCACCTTGGTGCCAAAGAACCTCCCTTTAGCACTCTTCTCCTTTCATACCTACAAAAAGTAAACGCAAAGTATTAGTGACAAACACTAATAGAAGAATCCAATAAAATTGGAAATCATTTGCCTCCAATGTTTAGAAGGTTCAAACAACTTCTAAACTTTACCAAAGGTAACACTTCAGTGCCCATATCCAATGGGTTATATTGTATATGCACCTTCTCAAGCTTTATCAAGTCTTGTGACACAATATCTCCAATGAAATATAGTCTAACATCTATGTGTTTGGTGCGCTTGTGAAATACGGGATTCTTACACAAGTGATTGGATGATTGACTATCCGAGTACACTACTACAGATCGGAAGAGCGTCGTGTACATTATTAAGAACACTAAGCTCAAGAAGTAAACCCCTAAGCCACAAAGCCTCTTTAATTGCTTCGGTAGTGGTAATGTACTCCGACTCCATGGTGGATAGTGCAACAATGTGTTGTAATTGTGACTTTCAACTAATTCAAGAACAATGTAAACATATAAGAGGAAGTAGACTTCCTTCCATCCCTATCCCCCACATAGTCCGCATCAACAAATCCCTTCAATTTCACACCATCTTTACAATAATCAAACATAAGGCCTACATTATTAGTCCCTTTCAAATATCCAAGAAGCCACTTCAAAGCTTCACAATGACTAGGACATGGATTAGCTATGAACCTACTAAGAACTCTTACCGCATAACATAAATCCAGTCTAGTACACACTATTAAATGCATAATGGAACCGATCACATTTGAGTATGGAATCTTACTCATATACTCAACCTCTTCATCATTGCATGGAGCCCCTTCTTTAGATGGCACAAAATGGTTAGCTAAAGGTAATGTAACCGGTTTACAATCAAGCATGCCAAACCTTTTCAATATCTTCAAGATGTAAGGAGTTTGATGCAAAAACAACAAAGAGTTTAACCTATCCCTTTCAATTTCCAAGCCTAGAATTTTCTTTGCTTTACATAGGTCTTTCACGTCAAATTCACCACTCAAAATTGTTTTTATCTTGCTAACTTATGTAGAAGATGAACCAATCAAGAGTATATCATCAACATATAGCAACAAGAACACACAATCATTCTTAGCATCATCATGTTGAAAGTACAAGCAATGATCAAACTTGCTTCTTTGAAAACCAATGGAAATCACAAAAGAGTCAAATCTTTTATACCATTGTCTTGGAGATTGTTTAGATCGGAAGAGCACACGTCTTTTAAGAAAACACACATGATCCGGTTTTAATTTGTCCTTAGGTTGATTCATGAAGATTTGTTCATCAAGTTCACCATGCAAGAAAGCGGTCTTGACATCAAGTTGTTCAATTCCCAATCAAAGTGTGCAACTAATACAAGCATGGAATGAATGGTAGTGTATTTGACTACTGGAGAAAAAATTTCATTAAAATCAGCCCCTTGCTTTTGTGTGTACCCCTTGTCTACCAATCTCGCCTTGAATCTTAAAGGATCTTTTGCATTAGTACCCTCCTTGACCTTAAAAACCCATTTGCAATCAACAATTGATTTGTTCTTAGGCCTTGGTACTAACTCCCAAGTTTGATTCTTAGTCAAGGAATCCATTTCCTCACTCATTGCCTTCATCCACTCTTTGGATTGTTCACTCTTCATCACCTCCTCAAAGGTCTTTGGCTCTCTATCAACTCACTCCTCATAGCTAGAATATGCGAAGGCTATCTCGGAAACAAATCCGTATCTCATAGGCTCCATCGTGTTTCTTCTTTCTCGATCTTTGGCTAACTGGTAATTCTCAAGTGGATTTTCCTCGCTAGGGTGCTCTTCCGTGACTACTTCTTCCTCATCATTCTCTATCCCATTCTCCACCTCATTCCCAACCTCATTTTGCCCAACCTCATTTTGTTGAGTTTAGCTCTCCACCTCGCTAGAGGTACTGGGGGCATGTGCACTCGTAGTTCCTAACTCCACCTCAAACTGATTCCTCTCTTCTCCTTGCTCACCCTCACTCACAAGGTCGGAATCTTTCCTTAAACAAGGCATCTCACTCTCATTAAATGTGGCATCTCGACTCAAAATGATTTTCACCCCGTTTGGCTTCTATCCTACAATCTATACCCCCTTGACTCCCTCAGGATAGCCAAGAAAAACACATTTTCTAGCCCGGGATTCCAATTTCCCTTCATTTTGATGAGAAAATGTAGCACAACCAAAGGTATGAAGCATAGAATAATTAGCAAGCTTACCAAACCATTTTTCATGAGGAGTATCACCATTTAATACAACAGATGGAGTAATATTAACCAAGTAACAACTAGCCATCACAGCATTACTCCAAAATGATTTGGCATACTGGAACTCAACATCATGCATCTAACCTTATCAAGAAGAGTCTGATTCATCCTTTCCGCTACACCATTTTGTTGAGGGGTGTAGGGAACGGTCTTGTGCCTAGTTATGCCACTTGCTTTATGTCCGTGTAAAATGTGTGTGTGAAATCCGCAAGTGTGGTCGAGCAAGTAATACAGTGGACAATGAGTCTGAGTTATCGTTCCCGTGAGGATTGGATTGCGTATCAAAATTATTAGTTCCAACCTTATTTGAATGATCAAATCTTGTGTTTGAGAAAATAGAATAAATAAACAAGTAAATAAAATTAAGAAAATAAACTATATACAAAGATTTAGAGGGAAAACATATGATGGATATGTGTCAGGACTCACGACTTCACCATAGTTAGACCACCTAGTCTAGCGACAATCAATCTATGCTAACAATCGAATATCACGAAATTAACTAACTACTCCTCTCGAAGCTAGCTAATTCTACAAAATTAGGCCCCCTCATCTATCTCTAAATGAGCGCGTTAACAACCCTCTCTAGTGCATTAATCAACAAGAGATTCATGTAAGCCTCCCCGAAGTTCACCCTACGTGATCCCACCAACCACAAGTAAATCTCTTTGTCTTGTCTCAATTAATGATTCTTATTGCATAATCTAACTTAAATATTCCTCTCTCGAGTTCAACAAAAGTCCATATATTCATTCATCCATTGGCCATATAGATGAAGACAAAACAATATATGAATAATAATTTAATATAAGAATTAATTGCATAAATTAAGCATGAAAAAAATGACGATGATCTCAACTAGGTTACATCGTTTGTCCTAACTTAAAATCAATTACACATCATGAATGAAAAACACAAATAAAATAGAGCGCATACTCTTGAATAAGATGAAGAAGTCTTGAGAAGTTTCCCCTTCTTGAATCTCGAACTTGATTCCCAAGCCTTCGAAGGTATTGTGTTTTTCTCCTCCTTTCTAAGGTATTTTATCTATTATGTCTCTCCTCCTCTTGAAGACTAGGCTAGACGCCCTTTCATAAGGTCTAAAAACTGTGTACAAGTTAAAGCATAAAAAGAGTTCTAAGGAAATAAGGACAAAAATCAGAAATTCGTGTGCGTAGGGTCCATGCGGCCGCACAATATTAACATGTACTTCTGGACATGCGTGCGGCCACATATAATATCCTTGCAGCCGCATGAGGCCGCATTCTACTGGCAGCTTGTGTTCCAACGTGCATAACTTTTAGTAGGAAACTTGGAATTGAGATCCAAAAGTTGCGTTGAACTCTTGACTCGATAACCTTTCTGATAATCTATTTTACTCCCATGTAAATAATAGATTTTGTGGCCCGAAATTCCTTGAGACGCGTGGCTCTGGTCAACTTGAACACTTTTTTTTGTGCATTTCTTTTCATTGTCCTCATTTTTGTCCCCAAACTTCATAATTTTTGCAAAGTTGATCTAAATTCGCCCAAACTCGTACGTCTTTGTCCTCTCAGCTTTTAACCTACAATTCACTAAACTAAATATAAGTACGAATTTTTAAATACAAAATCACATTATTAACAACATATATAGGGGATTTAAATACTACAAATAACTACCTATCAAATTTCCTCACACTTAGACTGTTGTTCGTCCCCGAACTACAAACAAAACAAACGCAAAAACAATGGCACAATACTTCAATTTTCATTAATTTTCATTACATATGAGACAACAACTCACAATCACCTTCCCTATAATCAGTCCGGTGTAAGCCTGCCTAATAAAAAGTCTCCCAAGCAATGCAAGAATTTTGAGAATTTTTCACTCTTTTTTTTGCCTAATAAAAAGTCTCCCAAGCAATGCAAGAATTTTGAGAAATTTTCACTGTTTTTTTTTCAAGTACTGGTTGACCCTTCAAAACTCATAAAATGTCATGAACAAGTACCCTCAAGCAACCATTAGAATCATGAAGCAAAGCTTGTACCTGAAATAGCATAACGTAGACAGGACGACACTCACGGATAAGTTCACTCTTCGCTCAAGTGTTTAAAGGGTTAAGCGTTTACGCTCAAAATTCTATCCACATGAGAGTTCTACCATAGGCTTGCAAGATTTTTCATTCTCCACCACTTAGGTGCACATGTATCACACAAATCAAAAGGTCTTTTAAGGGTTGTAATGGGGCTAAGGGTTTAGTGAGAAAATTTGGGAAGTGAGGCTAATAAACTATTGAAACTAGTGGGGCACAAAAATTTATTATATTTAAGAACATATCTCAAGTGAGACCACTACTCTCTTCATTCTTTCAAAACTTTTGCATCACCTACACAATAAGAGCACCCACATCCTTCAAAAGAAAATCATGCCTCTATTTCACAAATGAGAAATCCCCCTTTTATTTCAATTCTTTTTTCCCCTCTTTTTCCGTAACTTTCCTTTTGACATAACTTTGTTGTCACTTCTTTTTTCTTCAACTCTTTTTGCAAATCAATCTTTTTTTTCATTCTCGCGCTCAACCATTTTTCCTCTTCATAAACTCTTTCATCATTTTTCTTTTTTCCTTTTTATTCATCAATTCTTTCTTTTTCTTTTCACATAATCAAACCACACCAGCCTATGCATAATCAAATTGAACTCATCGCCTCATCAATAACATTCTACTCCTCGCCCACACTTATTTCTTTTCCATCCCAAGCAATAAAAGTAATTACAGCTCCACCAGTCCATTGGTAAGGTAAGGATATACATTATTTCCGGCTCAAGACTAGTATTAAAGGGTGTAAAGAAAGAAAAATAGGCTATCAGGCTCAAAGGGGTTATGCAAAAGTTAATTAATTGATAAGGTAGGTTTTTTGGTTAAAGTGGTTAATCAAGAAAGAATGCCTTAATCATATTCATGTAATGCATGTAGTAATGCCGTCTCAAAGAGAAATAAAGTAAGTTTTAGAGATACAAACCCATAGAAGAATATCACACATGAATAAAGATAGTGAGACTGATAAAGATGTGTCAGTTAAAGGCTCAAAAATCTCACAGGTTCAATTTGTCAACCTAATCCGCTATAACCAATTCTAAGCGAAGCAAATAAATAGAAGGTGCTAGTTCACTAATTCAATCGTATTATGAGTCTCTCCAGGGCAAAAGCACAAACCTTTTTTTTCAATTTTTTTTAGGTCTCGCATTGCTCAAGATCTTAATTCCAGCAAAACACTACTCCAATAAAATTCAGTACTTAAGGAAGATGAGTTGCTTTCTCACATATACACAAAACACAATATCTAAATATATATATATATATATATTTTAAACACAAAACATAACAAATATATGGAGGAAAGAAAAAAAATTCATTGTACTTTTTCTTTATTTAACACAGAAACAATTAAAAACACTACTTGATGAACAATACTTTTGAAACGTCACAATTTAACTTAGATAATCTGCAGGTTTAAATACAGAGCAAGAGTTAACAAAAATAGACATCAGCTAAATAAAGTAATTAACACATAATCATCCCCCCACACTTAATTCCCACACTGTCCGCAATGTGGAGCAAAAAGAACACATATAGGGAGAAAAGGTTTAAGAACTCCCTGGGGGTATGACTGATGGTGAGTCTGGGTCGTGGTTTGATGTGACAGATGGAGTAGGGCCTGTGTGGCTAGTCTGTGCTCCAACAGTAGGGGAAAAACCTGTCAAAATAATAAAAAGAAAGGACAACCATGATTCCTAGTAATAATAAATTAAAATTTAAAGATAAACAAGATAATGGAAACATGTCCTAATTTCTAATGTAAATCCTATAATCTACATGTAATGCAATGCAATAAAATAAAACAATGGGTTGCCTCCCATTCAGCGCTTCATTTATAGTCTAGAGTTTGACTATAAAGAATAATTTTTAGGGAACTCTGAATAGAGCTTTTGATGCTCCGCCTAGCGTGCTAAGATTGACTTTCTGCTCGTTTTCAAGCTTCCCCCAAAAATTTACTATGTTCTTTTCATGTAAATATGGACTGGCATCTCCATTGATCTCAAATTGTATTATAAAAACTTCAACCTCCTCGTCATGTGGAATCACAAAATCTATTTCAGTACTCATGAGATTAGAGGATTGCTTGACAATTGCCCCATCATCAAAAGTGATTTTTGGAGCTTGCTCTTCTAAGACCACTTCCTCATCCTTTTCATGTTTTTCTTCTATACTGGAGGTTGCTGGCTTTGACGTCTCGACTTACTAGATTATTTCTTCTGACATTAATCGAGGTAAGTTAGATAGTTAGTTAGAGTTAGACGATAATTTAGAATAGAGATTTACCAATTAAATAGCTAAAGGAATGAAAAGTAGTAATTTAAGTAAACAAAAATTAAAAAAAAAAAAAAAGAATTCAGCAAAGAAAAGAAGTCAGTCAAAGATAAGTCAGGCGGTGGAATTCCATTTCTAGGATAGAAATATACGTGGGGCTGCCTTAAGACCAAATACACCTTGTTCACACTTGAAATTTCAGCAAACCTTATTAAGAAGTTAGACTCGTATGAGTGAGAGGGAAATCAGCTTAGAAGAAGAGAAGAATAGAAGAGAACGGGCAGCAGAAACGTGAGGAGCAGCGAGAAGGATAAAAAGAATTAAAGAGGAAGGTAACAGTATGGTTGTTCCAGATTTAAGCTCTAGGTATTTAAGCTTCCCTTTGAGTTATGCTATGGATTAATTTTCAGAAATAATAAGAGAGAAAGGAAGGACGTGCAGCTGGAAAAAGAGACCCAAAAACAGTGAAGGATTGGGAGAAATTCAGCAACCTAGTCACAAGTTCAAGTGAGGAATTGGAAGAAAAATTCAGCAAATCTGGGAAAAAGAAAAGGAAAGGGAAGAAGAACGACAAATTAAACTTCCAAGTAAGCTTTATACCGATTTTAGACTCGATTCTAGCCTAGGTTTGTGAAATACCAAGTGGTGATATGATTTCTAGGACTGAAATTTCCCACGAGATTAATAGTTGTGTTTTTGTTATTCTTGGGTTATGGTAAGGATGATGGCTGAATATAATTAAAAGGGGAAGCATAAGAGGTTAATATTGAAGCCAAACATGTATGTATGGATTTCATAAAAGGACCTGAGGCTAGAATTATTATGTATGTTGTTGTTCCTCTTGGTATGGGATTACAAGTGCCGAACAGCTTCTGCCCGTCAATTTTAGAATGTCATAACTGATAGAATAAGTTGAATTTTAACAAGATACAAGTTGGAGAGTGACCTTCTATGAGTTGGCTATCATCAAAAATTTGAATGACACCATTTGAAGGCTGGTAGTAGTTTTTATGACATGTTTTGTAAGAAGGGGCAGTGTATACCCGAGAACAGATTTCTAGGAAGTGAAGGAATATTTTGATGTTGCTAACGTATTTTTCTTGACCCCAATTTCATATATGATGAACTTATGTAAGTGTTCTAACTTGTGGGAGAATTTCATAAACAGGTGACACAATTCTTGAGTATAAGATGGTCTTATATGTACACTGCCCAAAACAGGGGAACTCAATCTTTATTGAAGAGTTGAATTGAGTTTTGATACTATAAGTGGTACACATAATGGATGAAAAAGTTTAGTTAAGAGTGAAAATGAAAGGATAAAGGGTATAAAAATTAGTATTAAACTGATGACAAATGATAGGTTATGCAAGTGATAGAATGCATACTTATGATTCAGTTCATAGGTATTGAATTGAAGGGCAATTCTAGTGCAAGAAAATCCAAAGCTTATTACCATGTATTCTCTACTTGTGAAGGCTGATTTTATTGGGAAAATAGCATAGTATTTGAAGTGGATATGTGATGCAAAGATAAGCTAGAGGGTGGGAGCCTATTGAGCAAGAAATGAGGTTTTTCTTAATGCAAATGAGTATGAAGTATCGGTATACATTAAGCAAGACTTAAACATATAAGAGATTAGATTAGCTGTCCTATTCTTCATATAGAACTTGACTTGGATTACTTCAATTAAGTAGCATTGAGTTAGATGATTTCATGTTTAACAGGAAGTGGCGAAGAGGTTGGAGCTGCCTACAAGCCGAGCTAGATCGTTTATGCTAACAGCTATGTGACTGGAAAAGCTTACTATTCTTTTGAGATTGAAAAACTATTTAGGTTATTGAAGTTCATGAATTATATTCTCTAAAGAATTTATGCAAAGCACGTGACTTTTGTGAAATGTTTATGATTTGACCTACATGATATAGAAATGATTTAGCAAAAGTTTGAGAATTTTATACTTGAAATTGTGAAAGAAAGATTCGTGATATATTTTGAAATCGTTCCATCTAGTACCCAATGATTTGATATTTTGAGAAGCACTCCATTCCCAGAGGGTGCCGTTGGCCCGTGCTCGGAGCCACCATTTACGGAGGGGGCCTTTGGCCCATGTTTGGGGCTACCATTCACAGAGGGGGCCGTAAGCACGGGTTTGGAAGTGTGATACTACGCGCGTATAAACATATTTTAGTTAGCTTCATGGGTACTTTTGGATGGATTTCATTTGATATTGTTGAGTTTTGAGATTACATATTTGATCTCTGAAGATGATATGACATTGATTTAAGCCCATGTGATTCTGGTGCATTACAATGAGTTGTATGATGAATTTTTCATACCAGATGATTTTCAGAATGATTTGAGTACACTATTGATTTTCATGATGATTACAGCCTTTCGATGATATCTATGACTATCATAGTATTCAGAATTATGAGATTTCAGATTTTGAATGATGTTCATGAGGTTATATATTTTAAATGTTCGATGAACATACTTGAGATCCATGAAAATATTTAGTTTTCAAAGCATGATTATTTCCAAACTACCACTCACTGGTCTATTAGATCATTTATTTCCTAAATGATTTTCTCAGGTGGCAATTGAGCTTTCGGGTTTATTACGAATGGCCGGTTTTGAGAAGTGAGCCTTCGAGATAGGTTGAACATGATCCACTTTACCAGATGCATGTAATATATTTTGGAAACATGAAGACGTAAATCTGAAATTTTGAATGGAGTATTTGTATTTTGTGGGACGTAGTATTTTTCAAAATATAAATTACTTTGTTCAGTTTTCTTTTAAAAGCTAAGCACAGTTGATGAGCATTGATGGTGGATTCTAGCTTTTAGCTAGGGTCTATTATCGGCGCACGTCACACTTCAAGCCACTAGAGTTACTTGGGGTGGAGTGACAACCACTAGAGTTACTTGGGGTGGGGCGTGTCACTGGCATTTTTTCTTCCTAGAAAGTATTAGAATGGTTGATAACTTGAGAAATTCCATCATGTTGCCCCTCACTATTGCATAGAGAATTTACGTGATCGTCCCATTGTAGAGCTAAGTGTGCATATGAGCAATCACTTTGCTCATGATAGTCTCCGCAGAATTTACACATTAGATCCCAATGTGGTGCTAGATGTGCAACCAGGCAATTACTCGATGCATGATTTGCATAACAATAATCACACACTACGTCAGTTTCCATCTCTTGACTCTCAAGTTTCTTCTCATGTTTCTTCAATTGTGCTAGTAAACCATTCATCCATTCTCCATGTACCTTAATAATTTTCATAGACTCACTAGCGTTTGTGCACCAGTCATGACCATAATCCATCCTAAAAAGAACAGGACAAACAAGTCAAATTGAAAAATAAAATTAAAAGTAAAGCTAGAACTAAATGGTATCACTATCAATCTCAATCCCCAGCAATGGCACCAAAAACTTGTTCGTGTAAAATGTGTGTGTGAAATCCGCAAGTGTATGGGTTGAGCAAGTAATATAGTGGACAATGCGTCTGAATTATCGTTCCCATGAGGATCGGATTGAGTATCGAAATTATTAGTTCCAACTTTATTTGAATGATCAAATCTTTTGTATTTGAGAAAATAGAATAAATAAACAAGTAAATAAAATTAAGAAAATAAACTATATACAAAGATTTAGAGGGAAATCATATGATGGATATGTGTCAGGACTCACGACTTCACCATAGTTGGACCACCTAGTCTAGCGACAATCAATCTATGCTAATGATCGAATCTCACTAAATTAACTAACTACTATCTCGAAGCTAGCTAATCTTACAAAATTAGGCCCCCAATCTATCTCTAAATGAGCGCGTTAACAACCCTCTTAAGTGCATTAATCAACAAGAGATTCATGTAAGCCTCCCCGAAGTTCACCCTATGTGATCACACCAACCACAAGCAAATCTCTTTGTCTTGTCTAAATTAATGATTCTTATTGCATAAGCTAACTTAAATATTCCTCTCTCGAGTTCAACAAAAGTCCATATATTCATTCATCCATTGGGCACATAGATGAAGACAAAACAACATACCAATAAGAATTTAATATAAGAATTAATTGCATAAATTAAGCATGAAAAACATGACTATGGTCTCAACTAGGTTATATCGTTTGTCCTAACTTAAAATCAATTACACATCATGAATGAAAACCACAAATAAAATAGAGCGAATAACCTGGGTAATTAGCTCTTGAATAAGATGAGAAGTCTTGAACCAAGTTTCCCCTTCTTAAATCTCCAACTTGATTCCCAAGCCTTCGAAGGTATTGCGTTTTTCTCCTCCTTTTCTAAGGTATTTTCTGTATTAGGTCTCTCCTCCTCTTGAAGACTAGGCTAGACACCTTTTTACAAGATCTAAAAATCGTGTACCAGTTAAAGCATAAAAAGAGTTCTAAGGAAATAAGGACAAAAATCAGAAATTCGATCGCGTAGGGTCCATGTGGCCGCACAATATTAACATGCGGCCACATGGCTCTTTATGCTGATTCTACCGAACTTTTGGACACTAGTGTGGCCACATATAATCTTCATGCAGCCTCATGAGGCCGCATTCTACTGGTAGCTAGTGTTCCAACATGCATAACTTTTAGTAGGAAACTCAGAATTGAGATTGAAAATTGCGTTGGACTTATGACTCGATAATTTTAATCCCATGTAAATCAAAGATTTTTTGGCCCAAAATTCCTTGAGGCACGCTGCTCAGGTTGACTTGAACACTTCTTTTTGTGCCTTCCTTTTCATTGTCCTCATTTTTAGTCCCAAAAGTTCATAATTTTTGCAAAGTTGATCTAAATTTGCCCAAACTCGTACATCTTTGCTTTCTCTAAGCTTTTAACCTAGAATTCACTAAACTAAATATAAATACGGATTTTTAAATACAATATCACATAACTAACAACATATATAGGGGATTTAAATACTACAAATAACTACCTATCACTTTACACTTGTCATCACAATCAGTGTTATGAAACTCAAGTCCATTATCCGTTCTCAAGAATTTAATCTTTTTCCCTATTTGGTTTTCAACTTTGCTTTTCCAATTATCAAATTTTTGAAAAGTGTCAGTTTTATCTTTCATAAGAAAACCCATACTCTTCTTTAAAAATCATCAATGATAGTCAAGAAATACCTATTCCCACCTGTAGTAGGATGTGTTAATGGCCACAAATCTGAATGCGCATATTCAAGGATTCCTTTAGCTTTGTGAACACTTGAGGAGAATGATAGTCTATGATGTTTGCCAAGCACACAATGATCACAAAATGACAAATCAGACACACAGTCTTTACCAAGTGCACCTTTTTCATTAAGAAATTTAAGTCCCTTAATACTAACATGTGCAAGCCTATTATGCCATTTATCTTGTGTGATCAACTTTGGCAGAGGATAAAGAAGGATTCATACCTCTCATTACATCAATTGTAGTGACAAAGATATCATTTCTTATTTTGCCTTTGCATGCAACTAGTGCATCATTCATTACTTTCATATTGTCATATTCATCAAATTCACCATGAAAGCCACATCTCTGAAGATGACCAACTAAAACTACATTTCTGAACATTTCTGGGATGTATTTAACTCCTCTCAAAATATACACATAGCCTGTGTTAAACTTCACAACAACATTACCAATCTCAGCAACAATATAAGCAGCCTTATTACAAAGAATAACTTGACCATCATCAGAGAGCTACAAATTTTCAAACCAATCTCTATGTGAAGTAATATGAAAAGATGCATCAGAGTCAAGCACCCGCTCATTCAAGTTGAAATTGGCACACATATTCAATTTAGGAGTGGAAACAATGTCAACAGAATTAGTAACAGTATAAAAATCACCAGGGTCAAGATCAATAGAATCAACAGAAGGTGACACATTTACCTCATCTACTTTCCCCATTCCCCTTTTGTTTGTTCTTCTTAACAGTGCAATCTTGTTTGTTCTTCTTAACAGTGCAATCTCTAATGAAATGCCATGGGTTACCACAACCACAATATTTCTTACCCTTAGACCTAGACTTAGATCTAGCATGCCCCTTTCCATTCTTTTTACCTCCATTACTACTTGATTCACCATTTTGATAGCACTCTTGTCTATTTTGTGTCCTACCTCTCATTACATGGACCTCACCACCTCTCTTGTCAAGTTTCTCAGCTTTTATCCCCATCTCTTTAGCTCTAAGAGACTTTATGACAATCTCAGGTGTTAATGTCTCCTACCCATACTTAATAGCATTCTTGATCTCTCAGTAACTCTCGGGAATAGTATTAAGTAAGATCACAGCTTTATATTGTTCAGACACATTTTCACCACAATTAACAATATCTTGGACAAGCATGTTGAAGACATCAATATTGTCATAAAAATCCTTTGAAGGATCCATTTTGAAGCTAAAGTAGAGTTTGTTAGAGGTAATTTGGACACAATGGGGCTCTTCCAAATTTTCCCAAGGTTCTTTAGAAGATTTAAGCTTTCCAACTTTTCTTAAAACAGCATTAGACAAGTGTAAAATAATTGAAGAGTAGGCAAGCTCATCCATTTCATCTTTTTCTTCTTTAGTTAAAGTTCCGGGAAAACTATCGGTGATTGCTTTTGAAACTTTTTGTTGAATAAGAATTCCCTTCATTTTTTGTTGCCAAATTGAAAAGTCAGTTTTTCATTGAAAATAGCTAATTCAAAATTGTGTGGTGCCATTTTTAAGACACAAATCAACCAAATAATTTGAATAAAGCCACACAATATCACAAAGAACACTACACTAAGTAGCAATGCAACAAAATATGATCCAAAAAAGTAATTCCTCGCTAATAGCACACAAAATCAGCAACTAATGCAATTCACCACAACTAACCAATTCAAGAATCAACAATGAGCATCAAATATCACAAAGATAATATCCAAAAATCTTCACACAAGGTAAAATAGGGTTGAAGAACACGATATCGAGCGGACCAGTCAATATGGTTAGTAAAACACGTAGATAAGGCTTTGAACTAATCAGAATTTTGGTTGGTGTTCGGTGTCTCACTGGGGAAAAACGCCCAGTCAATTTCAACAGGCTCCCATTTTCTGTACACAACTCCGATCACGAATCCAAAAGTACTGGCGGACTCTCTCATCGAGACGAAGATTTTGAAAAAAGTCTGGTTGCCAGAATGTTCTCCATGCTTCCTCACATTCTCAAATAGTGGGGTTCGTCTGCTGGCACGTTTTGTGCATGCACCACCGCTCCGGCCGCCGTCTGTTTCCACGCGCCCATCGATCGGAAGCGTCTCGTTGCCAGGAGTTGAGCAGTGGTCTTGGTTTTTGCTAACTCCCTCTGGATTGGCAGAAAATTGGACGGAAAGTTTCGGGCAGTTTGGTTCCTTCGAATTTTTCTTGACCCAGCGTTGATTTCTCAACTCCAATCTTCAAGTTTCTTGTGTGTAATCCCTCTAACCAAGCTCTAATACCAATTCGCCACAAATGTTACACCAAGAATCCAAGAAAAGGATGAACACAGTTTCAATCTAGGCTCAGGATCAAACTCTTCTACAAGGAAACTCTAGGATGAGCAACACCCTATACTCAAATGGAAGAACCAACTACAATCACACCACTAAGGTAGTGATTTCCCTCTTCACGAAGAACCCTAAGGTTTGAATTTCAAATTAGGGACATAGAGGGAACATTTGGAGCTTCAAAGAGAGAAGGCGAAGTCTTGCGAGTATATGTACACAAAGCCAAGACAACAAATGGGCCAAAGTCTCTAGTTGGGCCAAGGAGTAAACAAAACAACCACATAAGGTCCAAACTCCAACTTGGACCCCAGACAACAAAATGGGTGTTGCTTCCAATCCTAAGTTTCTTCTCGTAGTGGTCGATAACGCTTCAATCATTGGCAATGGCCTACGAAGGTGAGTTTGATCATCATCACCTATAAGGAGATTGTTTGGCAACATATACCCAACAAGTGAATTTGTCACTGTTTTTAAGGTAAACACACTTAGCTTGTTGAATATAGAATTTCTTTTCAGCTTCACTCAATAGCCAAGTGGCTTTGCCAAATTCTTTCACCCTTTGAATAAGTGTAGAATCATTCGGTGAAGATTGCAACTCCATTTGTCCAGCTTTCAACTCTTAATTTGCTTCTTGCACCTGACTAGAAATGTGTCCATAATGTTTCTTATTCAGGACCTTGAGTGGTCCTTTTAGCCACTTCAATTTTCTGCTTAATTTAAATTGCTCTACCCCCTCAACATTTCTGTTCCAAAACTCACTGACCTTGTGCAAAAATTCCTCATCATCAACCCACATGTTGAAAAATTTGAAAGGTTTGCTACCCAATCTTTGTTGTTGAACAAGTGACACAATGCAAGGTGAGTGATTAGAGAGACATCTAGATGGTAAGAATTCAGCCTGACTAAAGAGACCATTGAGTAACCAAGCATTATTAATCATAGCCCTATCAATTTTGCTCCAAACTTTCAAGTCTGTCCATGTAAAAAAGCAGCCCAAAGATGGCCTATCAGCAAGCCCTAAAGACATACAACGATCATGAAAATCACAAGACTTATAGGGGGTGATAGGTAAGCCTTTACATCTTTCACTGTCATTAAGAACACTGTTAAAATCTCCAATGGCAACCCAAGGGTAGGAAATGAACCGAGCTCCAAAAGTACCAAAAGAGGTCTTCTATTAACAATAGAGTGCAAGCCATAGATAAATCTAATAGATGAAGGTAGAAGATGATACCTTACATGTAGCTTTGCAATGAATGGCTTGAGGCATAATCTCCAAAGGCTCAACAAGAACTTTGTCAGGGTTCCACAAAATCAAAATACGATTAGCATGGTGAGTATCAAAATTATTTGTTTCTAACCAACTCGGGAATTTGAATCTCATAATACTATGAAGCTTCACTTGATTAAGCTTTGTTTCAAAAATACCAATAACATCAATATTATGTTGCTTAATGAGGTTACACACCACATTTTGTTTTAGGGGCATATTGAAGCCACTAATGTTTCATGGGGATATTTTCATAAGGAAGAGGGGGTCATGAGACCCTTTATTTTGTCCTTTTTCCTTGCACCATTAAGCTGTTCATTTTGCTTCTCCTTTATCTTGTGCTTTTTGCCATCATTAGGAGCTGGAGGGATAGAGATTTGGGTCTGTGAGCAGTCACCACTTTTTTGTACAGAAATTCCCTTCGATTCAAGCCCTTTGTGACCTTTTTTCTTTGCAAACTTTACGCAAGGAAACAAAGAGAGGAAAGTATCTTCTCTTTAAATATATATAGATTTTTTGACATTGTTCTTTTTGTGCAACCCACGGGTGCTATACTAGTTAGCCTTTAAATAATCGCTATACTAGTTAGCCGTTAAATAATCATAGTGGTGAATAAGGAAATTAAAAGATTTTCTTTGATAAATACTTTTATATATAGAGTGATAATTAAATTTGGAGAATTTGGAGGTTGCTTGTGAGTATTTATTATTTAAGGGTTAATTTCACATTTCGTTCCCGACCTTTACAATTAGTATCACCTGGATCTCCAACCTTTCATTAATTAGCACAAATGGTCCTTTTTGACGCTTTTCATCCATTTCTCCAATCCCTTGGTCAAATTATCATTATATCCCTTATATTTTTAAACTAAAAAGGAAAAAGTCTAAAAATTAAAAAAATAATATAAAAATTTAAAAAGAAAAGAAAATAAAAATGGGGATGGAAAGGCAACAAGTAGTGGTGGGCATGAAAACCGTCAACCCGGCTAAACCGACCTGTCTGACCTATTCGGGTCGGTTTTAGTTGGGTTTTTGGACCTCTTAGGTTGAGGTCATTCTCAAATCCATCAACCCGACTCGGGTCAGGGTTGATTCCAGGTTCAGTAAAATGACCAAACTTGTGGAAATTGATCTATGAAAAACCGAAAACCCAACCTAGAACCTGAAAATTTTCTATTTCATTTTTTGATAACTAGTACATAAGTAGCAAGAAATATCTTTTCTACTGTCAAAAAACAAACTAATCCTTCCAAACTTCTCCAATTTTACAAATGCACTTTGGCTTTAAAAAAAAATAATATTTAACAAATACACAACCAGTTCTAGAAGAATCATCCGCCACTGCTTCGCTAGTCGCCGCTGCTTGCACGTATTTCAATCCATCTCCGCCACTGATCACTAGACACCATTGGCAATTTTCCTCTCTGTTTTCATTTCTTCTTGCATCCTTTGAAACTCCAAAATCAAGCCATAGAATCAAAGAAAGAAAAGAGAGAGCGACTGTGTGTGGCGACTAGTAGGCAAAATAACTAGGGTTGGGGATTATCATTTTGCGTTGGGGTATTCTTTGACAAATATTGGGCCAATTTTAAAGAGAGTGAGAGAGAGAGAAATTGGCCCAAACTGAGAACCAACCCAAACTTACCCGAGCCTAGTTGATTCGGTTTGGTCAATTTACAAAACTGAGCCGATTGATTTGGTTTGGGTTGGTTTACAAAACCGAGCCAGTTCAGGTCGGTTTCATGAACTTCAACCCGGCCTGTAGTCGCGATGGGATCAAACTCGATCCGCCCGACTCGATACCCACTTCTAGCAGCAAACAAGCTTGCTGCCATTTCTAGCTGCAACTTGCTGCCCGGATGGCAGTAAAAAAAAGTGGGTGAGTCTCCCCTACATGCTACTGTCATTTTCTGTAGTAATTTGCTATCCTGACAGTCAAAACTCCCCCACCTTGGTACTGCCACTTCATGTCCCCTATTTTTCTTTTTTTATATTTTTTATATTATTTTTATAGTTTTAGTCTTTTTTCTTTTCTAGTTTAAAAGTGTAAAAGATATAACGTTGATTTGACCAAGTTATTAATAGAGAAATGGATAGACAGTGTTAAAAAAAGACCATCCGTGCTAATTAATGAGAGGTTGGAGAAGTAGCAGGTTGAAAAAGAAGATTAGCGACCCAAGCGATACTAACAACAAAGGTTGGGAAATTAACCCTTATGTTAATTACCCAAAAATTTCATTTAATATCAAAAAGCACACGGATTTGGAGCTTAAGAGGTGTTTGATTCTCTTTATTGAAATATATTATAATCTCACATACCACTGATTTGACTACTACTTTGACAACTGCTTATTTATAACTATAAATTTCAAACTTTTACTAAAGTGTAATTATATTCCCACCACGAATTTTTATTCCTATATCACATTATAAATACACCACAATTAACCCATATTTTTAATAAGTATACCACTGTCGATTTACATATATGCCCATAAAATTAATTATTCATATTCAATATGAAATTAGGTCAAAGATTTTTATATTTTTAAGATATTTTATAACTACGTAATCTTTTCCTCTACACATTATTTCTAACTTGAAAATATACAAATTGGATCTTAAATTGAAGCCCTTGACATTATCATTAATACAAGCTATTTTACAAGATCAAATTGCCTGTGTATATCCATATATATACTTAAAAAATTATCTCTCAGACTTTTTTTTTATAAAACAAACTATCTCTCAAACTTAATTTAATAGAATCCTAGATCATAGATCATCTATAACTTTAGAAATTAGATCTATTTTATTTATTTACCATTAAAATTAAAATTAATTAATAAATGTTCCAACCTTTTTGTTAAGTTTTTTACATATATTCAAAAAAAAATTCTAGTTACAACCAATTTAGTCCCACAAAAAATTGCCATTTCATTTTAAAATTGGAACAAAATATATCTATTTTTTTATTTCAATCTTGTGTTTTTAATATCCACAATATACAGATACTTATAACAAATTTATTGTAATTTTAAAATTATTTTCTTTTCATAAAGAAATTATGTAGTTAATGAAATTTATTTCTTCAATTTTCTTAGGTCCCAACTACTTACGACATTCATCAATATATAAAAGTAAAACAAAACTCGAAAAGAAAAAAGAAAAAGACAAACGAACTATTCATTTTCATTATTATTTTATGAATCTATAAATTAGGTTTCAAAAATTAAGATAGTAAAATTAAAAATAAAAAATTTGAAATTTTAGAAAAAATTTAAAATCATTCGCCATGAAACCATTGCAAAAGTATGATATTCCAACTTGAATTGTTTAAAAAAATATTTTTTAAAAGTTAATGTTGTGGAGTCATAATTGCAAATTAAAATTGTGGTAGGAAATTAATTTGAAAAAGTAATAAAAACAATTATTAAAAAAATAAAATTAAGATAATTATGATTGTGATATGAAAAGGAAAAAAATATTTTTTAAAATTAAAAACAAAAAAAAGGGTTTAAAAGAAGGTTATTGATGCAATCTCATTTTAAGTTATTTAAGAGAATAAGAAAATGTGGTGTGGAGATAAATTATTATTGTGATAATATAATTTCCCTTTACTAAATCACTCATTTCTCAACATTATAATTTAATTTGAATAATGGAATCAAATAATTAAAAGAACTCGGACTTGATGTTTATAACACATGGGCTCATAGGACTTCCTTTTAAAATAAGTCAAGATGGCCCAAAATGATTAAAATGTCTTGCTTTAAAATATTTAGAATTATTAAATATTGGACTTGAACTAAAGAAATCCAATTACAAACCCACAATTTTCCTTTAAACAAAATAGATGAGCGACACAAGTTTCTTTAAAACATTTATTGTGACCAATATTGAAACAACGGACTAGAGTGGTAGCGACAAGTTAAAATTTCTTTAAAATCTTTTAAATAATAAATTTTTAGTTATGAAAATCCGGTAACTACAGAGAGAACCATAAAAAAACAAAATAGAAAATTACTTAGTAATTGATTTAAAGAGAATAAAAAAACAATGACACCCAACAAGAGAACAAGTCTTGCTTTTTTCCCTTACATCAACTGATTTTGAACCATGCATTAAACTTGTTAATATCTACTCATTCCAGATGTCTTAATCCAAACATAAATGGAAAAACCATCTCAATACTCTTCAATTGTTGAGTTTCTAATGGCAACAACGGCCCATTAACAAAAGGAGAAAGTAGAAAACAAGTAGGTTTCATAGCCCTCTTTTCAAGAATATCAAGTGTGTCCTCAACCACCAGCTATGTAATAAAAAAGAAAAAAGAAAGGAAATTAAGAGAATAAAGATAACAACCAAGATGTAACCAAATACAAAGTAATAAATATAAACATGTGAAAAATCAACAAATAACTCTCCTGTAGAAATGTCTACAATTTTTCTTTCACATTGCATTGTACCTTCTTCTGATCCTACAATAGTTGTTACACAAAAAAAAAAATACAAAACCCAAAAAAAAAAAACAAAAGAGAAACGTGACCCAAAAATCCATAACTAATAAAATTTCCTTCCCAAAAAAAACATTACACTTAAATTTTCATACATGTTCATTAAACTCTTCACATGCCTTCTTTTCACTTGCTTCAAGTTGTTTCATTACGTCCTGTGCAAAAAATACATTGTCCCGGAAGGTATCACCCTGAGTTTGATATCCAAGACATAACCCAAGACAAAATGAAGGAGTACAAAGCTCACCATCATTAGGCTCAGGAACTTTTACACAATAACTCCCCGTTTCAAATTCGTTGATTCACCACAAAGCCTTGCATTCTCTACAGATAATCATGCGCAAGTATTTCCAATAAGTATTGCAACATTACAATTAGGAATCCGTCGTCCTTTAGATCAATATGTGTTTCATCCCAACTCCCTATTAATGACGATACCATATGTAATCAAATAACATAAAAAATTGATAACATAAAAATATGAACGAAACCTGTAACAACTTACAATTACTAGAGGAACTAACCTTAGGAAATAAAACATGAAAATAAAGTTTTAACGCAACACGCAATATGAACAACACCCCGATTTGAAAAATGAAGAAGGCATGTAATGTATTACATTACATGAATATAGATTACGACATACTTGTAATAAAAACAGACATCTATAATAACAAGATAACTTATGCTCACAATTCATTACTAGTATTAACATAAAATGATTACTCAATCATACCCTAGATTGTGGAGACAAAACCTTGGGTAAGGAAAAATCTATGGAGTCCAGATTCTCCATATCCTCTTCAGCAGCACATCTTTCATTATCCCGAGTCGTTTATAATCAAGAATACAAGACAAATACTACAAGCAAAAACTAGAAGAACTGTTATGGACAGTATGATTTCTAGAAACATGTATATCACTTTGAACATTTACCAGGAATCTAAAAACCCAGTATAAGAAAAAGTATAAAAAGTATAAAAGGAATAAAATGTTTACAAACTCCATATACAATAATTTTTTTCTCTTACCTTTAATGGTAGAGTTGAAAGCTTAACTAAATTGCTTAGTTGCCACACTAAATCATCCACTAACAACTTAAAATCATCCAACTCTAATCTAAATTCTCGATTGAGTCTTGACTGGTCAACCTTTATTTGGCTAACCACGACAGACAACTTATCAATCGTATTTGCCTCCAACTTCTGTACTTTCTCCTCAAGCACACTCAGTCGATTAAGGATGACCTCCATGGTTGGTGACTCATGGACCTAATAAACAGTTGATATTTGTTGCATAGATACTTATCTAAGGTTTGAAATTACATACAAAAGAAAAACAAACACAAAAAAGGACAACAAACTAAAAAGAAAAAAAAGAAAAAGAAAACAACACATGAGGAACCTTCTCTGCAGTTATTCCACATACTGTCTGTTTTTTTAGCCTTTTTTATTAACTGTACATGTCTTTGATGGTGGAGGAGATTCAACAGAATCATCATCCCTAGAAAGACCAACATCAACATGTGTTTTCACATCATCAACAGGCCTACAAAGGTGTTCATCACCTCCAGAATCGAAAGAAACATTTCCAATTTATTTTTTTTGTCACAATGAGAAAAAAATGCGTACAGTGTACTCATCAGTAGGGGATCGTACCATAACCATAGATAACTATTAAAAAATAAAGATAAAGAAGACTATAAACTATCAATAAACCATCTATAATACCAATAAGACACCCAAAAAAGGAAAAAAGAAAAAAGACTAGACAACAACAAATAAACAAACAAATGAAATGCATAAATCACCTTTATGTCGTCAAAATTCACTTTTGCAAGTGAACTTGTGTTGACACTTGATGTAGAAGACCAACTAATAATCCAAGGCCCAGCATCCCTAACACGAAGACATACAGAGCGGGACAAACCGGGAATAGTTTCGTAAATCCACACCTGAAAAGCATGGAGGAAACCATTGAGCCGATATTGTGTAGTGTTTTTCTTACCCATCTCTGGATATTTTCAACTTTGCCTCTATTGCATTCTTCAACTGTTGAATAGAGTAAGAACACATCTTTAACCTAGGATATGCATCACTATCTATGGAACCGACCAATCTTATAATCTCATACGCAACTATCCTAGAGTAGTCGGACCATAAAGAAAAGACGTAATAAAATACAATTTACCTAGATCAACTGCATCCTCATCTTCAAACCCACTGCCCAATTTAATAAACATATTACACACATCATGATGGGAAGTACTATCGTAACCATCAAAAAGATTTTCCTTCAACCTACAAGCACCATCCCAATACCTCAATTTATCTATAGACCCACTGCACTTCAATCCCGAGACAAGGTAAAATTCAGCCAACCCAAATTTCAATCTCTACCCCCCCAATATAAAAAATGCCTCTCCAATTTGCTTCACTTCCCTCAATAACACTTTGTGAATTAACTTTTGTTAGATAGATATGTTATCCATATCCAAATAAGCTACAAAAAAAAGATCGCCTAAAAAGCACTTTTTTGCATCAGTAAGCTTAGTGCGCAGATACTTGCATACATCATTAAGATTAGTCATAATAATACTGGGTAAAAACCAATATTTGTGTAACGCCCCGAGTTCTAAGCACTCGAGAGGCCACTAAATCTATTTCATTTCTTTAAAATAAAATGCAAAAATTAAATAATTGACAAAACAAGTGCGGAATTTTTTTTTAAAATAATATTTCATAAAAACCAATCTCCAAAGATTCTATAAAAAAGAACTATTGCTAACAGTTAACAAATAGTCTAACTTGAAATAACAACTATGCAGTCTATAATTATTCAAATAGAAGAAAAACGCTACTTAACGGTTACAAAATAATCCAAATGTTCTCAATTGCGATCTCCAGTCAAGTCACTACCAGCTCCAGAACATGAAATATTTTGATATAAAAGGTGAGTGTTTCAAAGAAACACTCAGTAAATCCTGCACACTAACTTTAAATATGCAATACATATTATGCAATTCAATACATATACACATGCAATTAAATACATAGGCTTGCCATTTCAAACAAGCTGATAATATATTTCTGTGGGCCCACCAAAATGACGAGCTAAGTCTGTAGACTCCCGATTAAAATAACCTTTATTATGCGCATACTTACATATAAATTTAACGAATCACATAAAGCACATGCATCAACACATAACATGGATTTGCATAAAATTTCGTAACACTAGTACACCCATATTTTTGAAAACAACTTTATTAAATGAATCTATCTTAATATTTTCCTTTTTGAGTTTGGGCTAAAAATGACAATCAAAACATCAGTTGACTACGTGCCTAGTCTAAGAAAATAAATAATGCTAAAGTTAGAGATTTTGAAATGAATCAAGCTGAATAAAAGCATAGAACTAAATTGTGAACTTTGAAATTTGGAATAAAATAGTAACTTTGAAAATTTAGACTAAAACGCAACTTAATAAAAAGTTCAGAGTTAAAATTCGTTTTTCAAAACCCTTGAGACTAAAATAGAGTTTTTTCAACATTTGAGGGACTAAAATGGATAAAACTGAAAATTTTGGATCAACTTAAACGTCAATAAAAACAAAGGGACTGAAATCTGCTGGAAAAAAAATTGAGACCAATTTAAGGTAACTGAAACTCAAGGGATCTACTTAAACTACAAACAAACTGTAGGGGCTGAAATATTTATCCGCCAAACATAGGGAACCCGAAGTGAAGATCAGATTCAATAAAAATCCCAAATTCCCTTTTTTTTTTCCCAAAGTCGTTCAAATTAAAAGGAAACAAAGCAGGAAATAGGCGATCGATGGAGGTTTCTGTCAGGCTAAGGGTTCGAGCAAGAAGGAAAATTGGTGGAGTTTAAGGTTTTGGTGGATGGTGGTTCGTGAGACAAGAAGATCGACGGTGGGGCTTCGAGCATGGGCTGAGAGTTGGGTCAAGATTTGGGTGTTCGATATCCAGTCAAGGAAAATGTTTTCCAGTGGGTTTTCGACTGAGGTAAGTTAAGGACTTATGGGCATTCGAGTTTCTAGTTCAATTTGGCGGTGTCGCTGCAGAATGGTTTCGTGATGACGTCATGTTTGCAAACTTCCAGCCAACTTCCATTGTTTTTGGCAATGGGTCGACCAACGTAAGTGAAAAGGGTTATGTGTTTCAGTTTGGGTTCATTTGAATGGGAGTTTTAGGGCCAAAAAAGGATGGTGGCGGCTGGCGGCATTGGCCGCGGATATTTCTCTACATTTTTTCCTTTTTTCTGAATTTGGTATGGGTGAATGGATGATGGTTGTAGAAGATGGTGTTTTGAGTGGATCGAGTGCTCAACTATAGGAAATTGATGGCAGCTCGAAGGTGGCTATGGAACAATGGCGGTCTAAAAGGGGGTGAATGAAAGGGGGTCAAAGGTTGCTTGTTTAAAGCTGAAAACAAAGGTTGAAACCAATGGTGTCCAATTGGAGTCGAGCACGGAGTCGGGTCCGTGCGTATGTGATTGGAGTGTTATGTATATGTATACCTGCTAAGAATGAATGCAGATGAGTGGATTGTTGTGAATATATGTTGCTGTAATTAGCTCGTGTGTATATGTGTGGGTGTAGTATTTGCAGAAACTGGATTTTGTTGCCATGAATGTGGGTGTATCTCTGTGTATTATGTTTTGAAAATTTTTGAGTGTATGCTTGTTGTGAATGTCATGTGAATCCATATGTACACACACATATATATACACAAGTAATTGGGAACGTTACTGAGGATATGGGGAGATTGAGGGAGATGTTGGCTGAGAGATAACGGGGAGTATGGGTGTTTTCAGTTGGCAACATTCTGGTTGTTATTAGAGTTCTGGTCAAAGCTGGGTTGAAGCAATATAAGTTTTTTTTGGAGTGGCTTAATTTAGGATTAATTAGGAAAATCCGGTAGTTTTCATATCTAATTGTAAAAATCATGAGTGAAACACACCTTTTGGAAATTTCAGGTGCCCAACCCTCCCACGCCTACAACCTTTTGTGTTCGCTCATCTCTTCTGCTTTTCGATCTCTCTTCTCTCTCTCTCTCCCTTTCTTTGATATCTCTCTCTCTACATTGCCAACGTCGCCACCATCACTGTCGCCGCCGCCCTGCCACTGCCACCATCACACGCCTCCACCTCTATCACCGTCACCACCACGAGTAACAGCGCCATCTCCACCACGAAATCATCGATTTTTTCCATTCATCGATTTGAATTTTTGTTTGTATTTTGTGTTGATTTCAGTTTTGATTCGATCTCTAGTGTTGATTTTCAGTTTTTATGTTGAATTTCTGGCATTTAAATCTAATCAAATTTTCAAATTTTCCATTCATCAATCTGATCTTAGTTTGGGTTTGTATTTTTGTGTTGATTTCAGTTTCAATTTATTATCTAGTGTTAATTTCAGTTTTTGAGATTGAATTTCTGATGAGTTGTGCTTGTTGTATTGTTGTAACTCGGTTGTTCTAGTGAATTGTCGCTGTTGTGACTTGGTGTTTAGGTGAATTGTTGTGTTTTTGTAACTCAGTTGTTTCGCTGAGTTGTTGTGTTGTTGTGACTCGATGTTCCAGTGAGTTATTGTGTTGTGGTGACTTGGTGTTTTGGCGAGTTGTGTTTGAAGTGACTCAGTGTTTTGGCTAGTTTTTTTTTTTTGTGAGTCGGTGTTTTGACGAGTTGTTTTGATGTGACTCGATGTTTTGGCGAATTGTGGTTGTTGTGTTGTAATATTGTGAAATCACAATGTAAAAAACCTGATTTTTCCAAAAAAAAAAAAAATTAATGTACCTTAATTTTAAAAGCTGTGTAAAAGACATTTGTATTTTTCAAGTTAACTCAATAAACTTAGGCTTAAATATAAATTTTTGAACTTTAGACTAAAAGTTGGATCATTAATTAACCCAATGATAAATTGGACGTCTTACGTGAATATTTGAAGTTAATAAATAATTAGACCCGAATTCAAACTCGAAGACGAGACCCAATTTTTTATAAACTCACAATATATTTAAAATAAAATAGACGAACGACACAAATTTCTTTAAGATCTTTATCGTGACCAATATTATCGAAATAATTGAGATCCGGTGATAGCGGCACGTTAAAAATTCTTTTTGAAGCAATAAATTTTCATTTATGAAAATCCATTTGCTACAATTTACAAGGAAGAACAAAATCCGGAACCCATATACTCGAAAAAACCACATACAACATGGTTAGGAAAATAAAGGAACAAATTTTGTAGTAAAAAAATGACACTTCTACATATGCACTCCAAGATTAAATTGATTATCCATGTACAATAACCTAACATGCCATGGCTTATGTAGCTAGTTACATGGTAAAATCATTACACATAACTAGATACATGTAAATGCAATGTAAATACTTTTTGCATTCATTGAAAAGAATCACTTTAATTATAATTCTTTCCTGCTTAAGATTCTATGATTATTTTGAATATCTTAGTTTAATCTGAAGCAATCGAAACTTTCTGAAAATGTAGAACTTGAGGAAAAATTCAGATGTTGGTGAGTCTCCCGTGTGCATTTGTTTATTCATTATCTTATGTGTTACCACTTATTGGGAATTGTCCATGTAAGTTGTTACATTTTTAAGAAATTGGAATAATACTCTCATTTGGAACCCAGTAATACGACATAAAAAACTACTTGTTACATTTGTAACACATTGGTGTAATGCTCTTGTATTTACTTCGAACCATAAACTTGTAACTAACTTATTATTTAGGATATCATAATTCTTCTAATTCTTATTTAACCAAAAAAAAAACAGATATCAAATTAAATTTTCTTAGTTAATGAGAAAGACTAATAAATCATCAATTTTTTACCTAAACAAATACAACATTAAATAAAAAATAGTAATTGTGCCCCTAAACAAAAATAGTCAACCCAGCTCTATTTTTATATTAACCATTGATTGCTGGTAAGTTATCAAGGTAGTTAGTAATTCTAAGTTTGAATTTAATGATTCCTTTAGAAGTTCTTCTTCTCTTAAATATAACTAGATACTTCAATTCATAAATGTAACCGGAACACAAAAATCAAAATACAAATCATGCCAATATACATAAAAATATAAAACAAGTATTATTAGTGCACACTAAAAATGACTAATAATGACTACATAAACCACTAAACACTTACAACAGTGGTTATATGATGACATTTCTTCGCCTTTCTACACTTCGACAGAGTAGAACGTTGTTTCAAAATATCTTTCGATTGGACCTTCATAGTACTTGAACCTTTCGAAGGTGAACAACGAGTAGAAACCATAGAAGATTGAAACAAACAAATATCTATTAAAAAAAAAAAAGAAACAAATAAAAAAATAAACCCAAAAATGAAGTTGTTAACTACTTGAAAAATCATGATGTAATAATTAGAAACACATATGTAAATCTTAGAGATGATTGTAAATCTTTGCTTCTTAATAATTGAGTAATAAACTAATCTTTAATAGGATTAGCCACCAATGTCAAAAGGAAAGGAAGGCATCACTGTATCGGATCACATTTTAGGGCTTGGAGAAGAATTTGATGAATACAAGAGAGAATGATGCCTCAATTAACCACACTTCCATTTGCATATATACAACTTAATGATTACAATGTATAAAGAAGTGGCATATGTGCTCAATATCTCATTATGCTAAAACAATTTCCCTTTTCTTTAATGTGTATGTTCTAACAATTTCATATGCACTGATCATTATTAGTTACAAATACCACCAAATTGGCAGCAAAACTGATAAAAAAATAACTGCTGAGGACAATCGCTGGAAACTGGAAAAAAGGGAGAAATACATAGCCTTGTAGCACTGCCCAGAAATTACTGACACGATTGAACATCGGTGGAACTAATACAGTTTATATCCTCCCAATCACCACTGGAAACGATTGGATAACGAACAATGTCAGCTTATTCAAAACCCGGCTGCAACGAACAACAAACTGCAAACTTTCAAAACCCCGGCCAATCATTCAATTAACACCGACTGCTTCTTTATCAACCAAGAACCTGTCGAAGAAAAAATTGAATAGACAATGATGACCCAGAAGAGAACGAAGCGGTACAAACTCAAAAAAAAAGACTCCTTAGAATTAGGGATTTCTCTTGTCGTTCCTACGAGAGAGGGAAAAATGTTTAATTCATCAATAAATAAAAACCGAGTTTTAAATGTAATATTATAGCTGTAATCATCCAATTAAAATAACCCGACAACCATAATTTGTCCAGTAAAATTTAAATGAAATATTTTTCCAATTACATTGGTCAACAGGAATTTATTGGTTAACACTTGTTTGTGCCGTGTTCTTACGTTGCCAAATCCTTTGGCCGCATTTTTGCATTTTAAATTTGGTTACGGGGTACTTTTCTAAATATCCCTAAATTAAATAACCAAAAGCCCAAAAAATCTGCCCACTTCTTAGGCCCACTCTATGGCCCATGGATATTGTCTATATAAACCCTATTGCTCTTAGAGTTTGAGGTAACACAAAAAGAAAAAAAATTTGCAAGAGCATTTCAAGGAGAAAAGTAAGAGAACTAAATTCTCTGTAAGTCCAAGAGAGTCAAATTCTCTCTAAGTTCAAAAAGATCAAAATCTTCTTAAATTCTAAATCAAGTTCCAAGTACAAGTTTCAAAGCAAATCCAAAGGCATAAGTCGGAAATTGAAAAGAGATCAAAATCTTCTTTAAATTAAATCTTTAAGTCCAAATTCGGAAATCTTAAGTCCCGGAGGCTTAAGTCTCAAATTCTCCAAGTTTCAAATCCAGATCCGGAAATCTACGAAAATCGAGGCTTGAAAGTCTCAAATTAATTTCAAGTTGAAGATCAAGTCACGTGACACTTCATTTTTGCATCGACTAGAGGAGTTTGCAGCCAAGCAAATTACAAAAGCGTCAATCCACTTGTATTTTTACCAAATTCCAACAGTAATGAATTCTGTATTATTTATTTTAATACAACGAAATTTGTTTTGTTGCAATAGCAACATTTGTTATTGATTGAAAAAATATGCTACAACTAAACAAGCCATGATATTCTTATTAAACGTATTTTATTCACATAGCATGGTATGTTATTAATATAAAGATACCATACGGCACATAGAAATATCATGTAACATTGTATGTTATTTGTCTGACAGGATATGTTACCATTAATAGATGTAACATATGTTCTTACACATATAGGAGATCTTGTTACATGCACAACATACGTTGTTAGTAGGTTACGCTCCCAAATGCTAGGAACATATAACATACCATTAACTGCAAGTGTGACACTTCCTAAAATACATGTGGCAACGTGTATTATTCATTTAAGAAGTTATGTTACTCATTTAACAAGTTATGTTATTTATGTCGCAAGACATGTTATTCTTCTAACAAACTATGTTATTCACAAAGTATCCTATATTATACTAACAAATTTGCATAAAATGTTGTATTAGCCATGCAACGACATATGCTATACTGACTAGTATCTGTAATACTATCTGGAATGAATGTAACAACTTGTTATTTATTTAACAAACTATATTATTCATAAAACAAACTATGTTATTCTTCTAAAAATGTAGTTTTTCAAGCATGGAAGACATTAATTTCTTCGTGAACTACAACTCAGATATGACAACTCAGAGATGGCTGGAATCCTTGTCCAAGACAAATGCACATATGTTGTATTGTTTGAGATAAATTTTTCTGTCTTAAGTATCAATAGTAATGGCAAAAAGATTACAATCAACTATGATATCGGCAACAACAAGCATCATATGAAGATTACAAATTGGTTCAAATGAGATTTCTATGAACAAATCATAGAAGTCGAACAAATCATAGAAGTCAAACAACTCACATAATTTGTGCAGATTTAGAAACACGAAATAGATAACAAAATAATAATAATAATAATAATAATAATAATAATAATTATTATTATTATTATTATTATTAACATCCCAGATCATAAGAAATCATATGGCTTAAATAGTTCAACATATTTAAGAACATATAGTTTTGACAACTATTTTTATTTTATACATATAAATAAATAAATAATATAATATAATATAATATAATATAATATAATATAATATAATATAATATAATATAATATAATATAATATAATATAATATAATGTAATATAATATAATATAATATAATATAATATAATATAATATAATAATAAAGATAAAGATAAGATTAAGATTAATTAGTTTATTAATTTATTAATTTAACCATAAAAATCCCAAACGAAAATTTGACGGCACATTTCATATAATTTGTTCTTAAAGATTCTTATATTTATATCCTTCAGTTTCTCTTTTTGTTATTATTATATAAAATGAGAGGTTCTTTATGATTTTTTTTCCTCTCCAAAAAGAACTCTCTAAATATTTAAGGAAAAAATTCCTCATTTTTTATTTGTTATCTTTCTTTTTACTTTTTTATTCCCCATTTTCTTTCTTTTGTCTCTTTTATTTTTTTTTTCATTTTTTCTTTTTTCTTTTTAAATTCATATAATAGAAATTGTCACACTTTTTTTTTTTTTGTTTTTGAAAAGGAAATTGTCACATGTTTTAATTCATGTAATAAAGGATATTACAATGTTTTAAATTCATGTAACATGGTTTGTTATACAATGTAATTCTTTTAACATAAAAATGTTATATGCATAACATAATTTGTTATACAAATAACAAGGTTTTTACGCACATAACATTGATTGTTACGCAACAAGCTTACAAGTTAATACAAAACATTGAGAATTAAGATATGTTACACTTTTTAATCCACAAAACATAAATGGTTAGCATGTAACATAGCTAGTTGTAGGCGTAACACATCTTGTTTTACACATAACATATCTTAATACACACTAACGAACCTTGTTATATTATTAACGTAGAATTTTACATACATAACAAGGGTTGTTACATTGGTTGCACACTTTTTTATCTACATAACATATCTTGTTACATAAGTAATGAACCTTGTAACGCACATTACTTAGATTGTTACAGGCATATCAGACATTGTTATCCTCATAATATATATTTTTTAATGACATAGATTGTTATAGACATAACATAATTTGTTACACATGTGACAGACCTTGTGTTAGAAACAATAAGTGAATGTAGAGATAAAATTTCAACAAAAAAGATAAATAACAAAAATGAAATCTAACAGAATCATTGACTTAAATATCAGATCAAGGTTAGATAAAGTATATCCTATAGAAAAATTCGCCCCTGCTTCTTATGCTTGTAGTTCGACGAGTGTTTTGCTACCAGGATTCAACAAATTGTAACCCAGAATTCGAGCACTTTGATTCTAGGCCTTTTTTTTCTCTCAAGGGTGATAAAAAAACGACAAAGAGTAATACAAAATCAAATGAATAATTCTGTTGATTTTTTTCCCTTTTATAGACTCAAAATGTCATTTACAATTGTCTCAATCTAGGCAACATTTGGATAACCTTGAGTTGATCAGACACATCCATTGACTAACCAAAATTAACCAAAAAATTGAATTTCCATATACCAATTAGAAAATTACAATAAAAAGGAAAAAAGAAATAAAAAGAAATATATGTTCTTATTGGTCAACAGGACCCAGAAAAAATATATATATATACATATGAAATAGAGCCTAAACCAATGCAACTTTATTTCTTTTTACGAAACCCTTGCAACCCATACTAATAACGTGGTAACAACTTCTCTCTCATTCCAATGTGGGATACTTCAACACTTTTCATATATGAACCTCTAATACCTTGTTATGCACATAACATAACTTGTTAAACACATACCTAACTTATGTTACACGTCATAATTCTTATAACAAGGTATGTTACACGTATTAAAAGATATGTTACATGTAACATACTGTCATTTGTGTAATTACACAAGTAAAAAGGTTTGTTAAGCCCGTAACATTCTGTGTTATGCTAATGACACTCATTTAACATAGTATGTTACACCAAAAAATTGTAGACCCTATTTACACATATAATAGGCTTTATCACACATGTTTCACAAAATATTGACTATGCAACACCATAACCACCCACAACAACCTTGAAATGTCACCAAAAAAAATAAAAATAAATAAAAAATAAACAAAGAAAAAAACTGCAAGCATTTTTTTATAGTCAATTTTCTCCAACAAAAAGCTTGAAAAAAGGAAATTAGTCTGCGGCACAGTATACAGCAATTTCCCCTCCAAAACTATTGTAAGTAAGGATATTTAGGTTTTTTTCACTTTTGATTGATATATACTGTGTGGTAAATATTATATTATCCATTTATTTTTTAAAATTTTTTCAAATTTCATTTGCTTTCTATATTTTTTTAGCTGTCATTCCAAACGCATAGGACTTTTATCCAGATCTCTTAAAAGAAAATTAATTTGTGGTACAGTTGTAATGCAATTTTCCCACTAAAACTGCTATAATTAAGGATATTTAGATCTTTTCGCTTTTGGTTGTTGTATGATGTGTGGTAAATATTATAGTATCTATTTATTTTTTTAAATTTTTTCAATTTCCAATTGTTTTCTATTTTTTTATAGCTGCCATTCTAGGCGCATAAGACTTCTATCTAGATCTCTCTTCAAAATGTTACTAGCTATCTTGTCTATTTTAGTTTATCAATTTAAATTTGTTATTCATCCATCACATATTTAATGAGGATATTTTTTTAAATCTAAAATTAAGGTGTTTATAAATTCAACTAATAGATTCTGAGCCTCTTTATAAATTCAATTAAAGTGTTTTTGATGCGTTGAAGTCTAAAGTAAAAAGCACACAAAACTAGAAACAATAGATAACTAAAAATCGCTATTATAAATTCTCAAGTCTTTAAACAATTATAAATTTATGTATTTTTATTTGATGGACATGTTTTGAGCCAATATAAGTTAAGCATTCAAATTGATGCTTTACAGCTATATTAGTCATTAGTTTTCTTTTCATTTTACTGCTAATTTTGTTAGCGAAATTAATTAATACTTCATTTTGAATTTTGTTTCTTACTGTAAAAGAATTGAATTCTTGATTGAGTATAGAATACATAACATGCTACATAATAATATTATAAAATTTCCCTACCATGACATCTATTGAGTGATTCAATTAAATTGTTGACTCTCCATGAAATTTGAGGATGTTTTGAATTTGGGAATGGGACGGGTAGTTAGATAGGAGTAAGGTGGTGAATAAATTATTTTATTTTTCATTTTTAATTATTTTTAAATTTTATTTGTTATCATTACTTAAAGAGTAAGATATAAATATCATTCTTAATTTTTTTAGGGGTATAAAGATCATTCTAATGAGATTTAGTGACTTTTTGGATAAAAATGGCACATGTGGGAATTTATGAACTATTGGTTCTATAACATTGAAAAAAATATAGGTATAATTTACGTTATCATATACATCTTTTTATTACACGTATATTGTTAATATTTTTAGATAATTCTTTTAATGCACAAAGTGTTAGGTTGATATGAATAATTTGACATATCATAATCAAAAAATTCATTTATAAAACAAACATTCCAACAAAAAGTTTTGACATGAATAGTTTGACATATCATGATTATTGGTTTAATTAATATATTGAAAATTTATAATAATTTCGGTGAAAATCCAGTGGGAAAGAACATGAATTAAATTTTTACCTCTGAACTAAAATTCTACATATATGTTTACGTATATAGAATAGAAACATAAAAAGCAAAGAGCCTCTGATTAGTATGTTAATAATTGAAATCATTAATGTACGAAATTTGAACTCATTCTACTACTAAAAACTAAAACTACAAACTGGACAAAGTTAACGAAATATTTGCTGCTGTGGTCACCGATCTACGCAAACACAAACCATTGCCACAAAAGACATTGAAGAATAGCATCCACAACGCAATGGCAGGTGATTTTGAATTACTTTTTTGCCCTAATTTTAGTTCTTGACTCCCAAACGAATCAATGAAAGATGAAAGTTTAATTGATTTAAAGGAGAAGATATACATTTGCAATCACAAAAAAGTTAAAATCAATAAATGCGAAGAGAGAATTAGGGCTTTGCAAAAGCACGATGAACTCGGAAGTGAGAGATCGAGAGAGAGTTGGGATTTTATCTGAGAATTGAGATTTTTTTTTTTGAAAAATAGTATACACGATATTTTTAAAATTTTAAACAATATGCATTAAAAATAGGGGGAAAATAGAATTTCAAAGTATATATGAAATTTCCCCCATTTTTTATCATTCAATGAACATGAAGTTCATTCCAATTGAAGCCCTAACAGTGTTTAAAAGGTAATACTCTAAACTTTTTCTTTAACGTTCTTTGACCTTTAGTAATTTATATAAATTACTAGTATCTCCACCCGTGCGTTGCACGGGTAGAATGCAACATTACATTAATCAAACAGAGCATTATATCCAAATACAAATATCGATCGATTTTTTTAAAATGGTCAATATAATTGAAGTACAAAACAAAATAAATCATCTATTTAAACTGATAGAGATATTGTAAACCCAAGTATAATATAAATGAATCACTAGACACATAGTAATTACATTGAAGTGTATCTAATGAATAATAAACAAAAAGAGAATATTTGTAAGGACAACAACAATAAATATTGGAAAAATGGGATAAATCCAGCATTATTACTAAAAACTAGAAAAGTTGGCATATTACACCAATATTATGAATACAAATTATCATTAACTCAGAGTATGCATTGAATATAAACTTTTGTATATACTCCTTGTAATCAATTGAGGAGATATAGAACCTGTTGGCATGAAAAAATGTGTACGTAAGCATTGACAAAAGTTGTATTCTCATTCAAAATAAACATATTTATTCTATATAATCATTCTATGTATATTCAAGCAGGATAACACAAAAATTCAAATTTTGTTATAATAAATATAGACTAATAGTTTATCACACATTTCATGGAAGTGATCAAATAAAATACATATATCCAATGATAATTTCCACAATTCGATAGCTGGAACTGAATAGCTGAAGAAAGAATAAGAACAAATTAAATTAAGATCAAAATCACTAAATTACATACGTTCAATCAGTCCAGCAGCATACCAAAGTAAACTATCCAGAGGTCAATGATATATTGAAACTCTTAAACAATGCCATAAAGTAAATGATAATTTCAAAATAGAAGCACCCACTATATCAAATTATTAACTCATGTGAATTAATATAACATAAATAATTTAAACCAAGTAATGGAACTATAACTAATGGTGATAATGAATAGAGAGAGAGAGAGAGTGTGTGTGTGTGTGTGTGTGTGAGTAATACAAAATTTGACATTAGATGAAACTTATATTGCATTGATAATTTTCAACGGGTATAGCAAGTAATTACTAAATTAATATATAATAAAATATATAACATACCTTAAAAAAAAAATAAAAGGGTGAATTGTATTTCAAAAAGAAAATGCACCAAAGATGGCCACCTATTAATATTTTGTATCAAAAGAACCAAAAAAAAAAAAAACACTAAGTAATCAATTAGTTAAGTTTTAATTAAATACAATAATGATAAAGTTCCCAATTTGAGACGTGTATTATGATCAATGATTTCATAAGTAAGAACTAATCTATCCAAGATTATTAAACACTTCTTTGTAAACCATGTTTATAGTAGTGTTGGTTGTATGTCCCTCCTTGTCACATATCAAGATTTTAAGTCGATTGCGACTGGTGACCCGAGATACCCAAACATAGAATTGGCCATGTGTAAAGACTAATCTTGTCAAAAGCATACCAACAGTTGACAGGGATTGGCCTTAACTCTTATTTATAGACATTGCATATGATACAGTCAATGGAAATTGTCTATGCCAGAATCTAAAAGGCAAACTGGTATCAGAAGGTGTTAAACTCATTTGAGGTATAAAGTGCTTATCACCAGCGAATGCTCCGGACAATATTGTAGCCTCAATAATATGGGAACTAGCCTATTCACCAGAAGTCAGGTACCATTATAGAACCCAATTGAAGGATCTAGATTGCATAGTAACATTACAGGAACTCAACCTTTAATCTCAAATTGTGGGAGGGCAAACCAAAACATTTAATACTGTTGAGAAACTCAGCAGTGTGTAATTCTTGAAATTGATAGTTTGTAGAATTGGAGGGACAAACAGAATCAGAACTCAAATAAGAAATAACTTGCAAACTATTTTGTGAAACCATATAATCATTTATTGAATCAACCACATCTAATGTTAAGGCAAGTATGGCTCTACCTTGCAGGTAGGACGGGTCATTAGCATTCTCCAAAAAATCTGGATAAACAGCTTGCACTAATGATTCAATTGGATCGCCTGAATTTTCTACCAAAAAATCATCTGGGATTTCAATTGCAGCATGACTTTCATCCACATCCAAGATTGTACCATCTCCAATGCTTGATATCCACTCCAAAAAAACTCTCAACTCATGTAACCTATCATCTCCGGCCATATTTTGCAACGTCATATTCTTTGTCAGTTTTAGCACTTTACAACTCTTCCACAACTTGGAAGAGTTTATAGATACATGAACAATATCCTATCTAGAACCATTAGGTATAACGGGAAGAATTTGCCGAAAAGCTCCACAAAATACAATAGTCTTACCACCAAAAGGCTATTCTTTGCTCAAAGGATTCTTCACCCTTAGAATATCACGTAGGGTATCCAATGCTTCGAAGCAATATCTATGCATCATGGGTGCCTCATCCCAAATGATTAGTCTTGCTCTTACAATCAACTTTGACAAATGACTACCTTGTTTAATATTGCAAGTCGGATCCTTTGTTGTAATAATAGGAATTGCAAATCTTGAATGAGCCGTCCTACTACCAGGAAGAAGCAAAGAAACAGTACCACTTGATGTAACATTAAGAACCATTTCACCCTTTGACCTCAGAGCTGCGGATAGAGACTTCCAAATATATGTTTTTCTTGTTCCACCATAACCATATAAAAAAATACGCCACCTTGATCTACATCAACAGCTTGTATTACAGTATTATAAGCATTGCATTGTTCATCTATTAAGTTGTTAACCAACTGATTGTGTTCCTCAGCTAGTGCTGTTTTGTCATAGTGCAACTCATCATAGATAAGACTATTATCAACACTTTCAAAATAGCCCACATTGTGATATGGCATCGAGGAATAGCTACGCAAGCTTTTTCCTCTTTTGCGTAATAATTTCTCAATCTCCACCAAGGCATAGTTTCTTATATCAATTTCTCTCAAAAGAAGATCTGTAAAAGGGAAATATATATAATTTGTATAAGATTGATTTAAAATAGTAAATGTATCACTGTAATATATAAATATACTCAAAAGTGAATGAGTAGTTATGCAAAATATTTCATTGGTTGTATAGTGCATCACTATATAGATATTCCTAGCACTTTTCTCAGACAAATTCAGGTTTAGACATGCAATCTGAAATTAGCAACGTGGTGAAAAGATTACGCAATGATTTTGCAGAACTCCAATGGCTTGCCTCAATTATGCCATCAACGTATTCCCTGTCATCTTCCAATAATCCACGAGCATAGGAAGCTTCTCTAAATGTTTCGTAAAGAACACCATCCACACATTTCAAATCATCATAACACGTAGCACCTGGGATAACACCAAGCAGAGTTCGTAGATAATACTTTTCACCTGTTCCAGGAGGGGGATAAAAAATTCGACCCACAGAAACTCCTTGCTTGCGAGAAGTCCACTCCCTAGTTTGTTGTTGCCAAACAAACTTTGATGGGAACTCAGAATAAGTCAAGTTCTGGGCATCAGGATATTTTTCGTATGCCTTCATCCACGCAGTAAATTTGCTTTCATGCACTGATGGTCGATTTACAACATCTTCAATTGTTTCACACTCATCATATATCACAGCTTGGTCATCTAGCAAATGGAAACTCAAGCGCTCAATCGGAGGTTCTCTGTACTGAATTTCAGATCCAAATATTCTCCAAGCAGCTTCACAAGGGGATATTTATCAACAATCATAGTACATTTTTATTTCATCAACCTCCCTCATTGACTTGTCAATATTAGGATCATCATTTATATAAAATGATATAGTGATACAATCATGCCCTTTATTCATATATTGGAATAGATACCTTATTGCTCTTGATTGATTACACCACTCAACATTGATGTGTGCACCATACTTCAATAGCAAATATTTACTGTGTGGCACAACAAATATGTTATCAAGTTCTACACCATTCTTGACCACTTTTCTGCCATTATTTTCCGACGGTAAACTAGATATCCATCTTCATCAATAGTAGTATGCTCAGTAAAGTTCTTTGGGAATTTCTTAGCGCAACGACCATTAGCCATGCATGGAGACTTTCAATTTAAGTTACACATGGACCGTGGATCATCATATCTCTCGCAAGGGCATAATATTTTTGATCGTCTTTTTCATCAGGGATCTCAACTGATATGATTTCATCAATATCATCAGGAGAAGGTCGTTTATCTTCTGGCGCAAGAAACAATACTATATGCGCATATGGCAACCTATGCTTATGAAATTCAATAGTGTAGACAACTATAGGAAAAAAATTAGAAAAAAAAAGTATAATCATTAGTAAGAAGTATAAAAGTATTAAATAATTGATAAAAAAATATCGCGGTTTTAATAATTACCTGCCCTAACCTTTCCAAAGACTTTATTATGTTTAAGATCCCTTAACATCTGATCTAGTTTAAGTTTAAAAACTCTGCACAAGATATATAGTCGATCTTCTGGTCTAAGTCCCCTCTTCTCTAAAAATTGAACAATTTCAGGCCACTTGGGATTGCAGGTAATAGTAATAAAAAGTTCTGGATAGCCAGCCCATTTGCAAATAGTCATTTCATCTTGGTAATTTTGAATCATATTACATGCACCACTAGTAAATGGCTCAGGTAAGACAATACGTTTCCCAAGTAGTGAAAGATTAGTCTCTCCCTTTAGAACCGCATCAGCCAACCCACTATATAGTTTAGACCTCAACTCTTTTTGATGAAACCTTATAAATTTCAAACGCTGAGACTCAATCATTGGGTAGCCATCAACTAAAAATGGTTGAAACAATCTCGGCGTGAACAAAATATACGGTGATTCACCACTTCATTCTTGTAGTCTGAATGCAAAGAATTCCTGCATAGTAATAGTCTTTCTTCCATTGTTAGAAGACGTTGAAACGCCATTGAGTTTGTCGTCATCTCTACAACCATCCTTCCCAAATGGAAACAATAATGGATACTGGAGGCCAAGGTATGTGGGATGCAATTCATCTAATCGCTGCAAATCGCCTTTCTTAGTTTCAATCATGATATCACATGGTCCAGGGTTTGTATCAACGTTCCCAACAATCAAGAAAGCAACATCATTTTTCTTAGGACGATTGTAGGTTCTCCCATCACTCTCTCTATTATAAATAAGATGCAGTTTAACATCACTGATAGTGGATTCTATGAACTTGTCCTTTGCTTGTCTGAAAGACTGACCCAAAACTTTATACATACCCAACATTTTCTTTATATCAGCAATAACACCAGGATCCAAGGTATTCAAGCCAGACGATCCATTAAACAAAATTTCCACTAAACAAAATTATAATAAGTATTTAATAAACAATATTTGTTATTATGACAATTTAAAAAATACAATGCAATGAAAGTAATAATGGCATTAAATACTCATCTTACACACTGAATTTTATTGGTAATTTCATTGTCAGTATCCATAACGTATAATTAAGCAAACTTGGGGATGTTTCCATTAGGATGTAACAAACTTCCAAGCTGATGATAATTTTGACCACTCAATTAGAATACAGGAGGAGCTCTCCCCATATTTAGACTCTTATCAATTGTTCCACCCATTGATGTGAATGAGAACATAATATTGTATTTACGCATATTTTGAGCAAAATTCTTGCCCTTTCGATCGGATCCAAAGATTAAATCATTAAGAATAACGGGAGGATCCTTCATCAACGAAAGCTTAACCTTGCCTTGATTACAACACATGGAGGACTTTGGAATCTTCGCATTGTAGTGTTTACCAATTCTTTCAGCGTACCAAAAAATTGCACCACAGTATGTGCACGCATAATTAGGATCCTAAAGATCATTCTATTACATTTTATGGATAAAGACCAGAAAAGAGGAAAAACGTTTAATGAAATTATAATCGAGGAAAAAAACTAATGACTGTGCAGTAAATACATACACCGATAACATTATCAAGACAATTACATGCTAAATCAAAATTCAAATATAGAATTTGAAAGTAAACATAAAATATATGTATCTTCATACGTATATTAATACCAACAAAGAATATAAAATAATAAAAATAAAACTCCAATCTAGAATCAGACTAACATGATGTAATCCATATCAAACATTAATAATTCCAATAATCAAACACGGTATACATTAAAATCACGTGATTAACATTTAATTTTATCTAATTAATATAAAATTCTTATATATTAAGAAACTAAAAACTAAAAATACAAGAACAATTATTCATACATTTGAATGTCAATAAAAATTACACATTGTCAAGTAAGAAAAATATAAAATTAATTACTGGCTACCGAGATATCTCCACATTCAACTTTTTCATCTGGGTAATAAAAAATTAATTATTAATCACAACTGCATTAGAATAAGTATAAAAATTAATCATAATATAAAGTAGAACTCACCATCAGAATCGTTGATGTCATTCTCATTTGTAACTGAATCGTGAAAATCATAATCGAAAACATCACCTAAACAGATAAACCATTAATTAACACAACATATTAGACAACTAATACAAAGTCCAATAAATAAATGCGTTGGGACAGTGTCGAAACATACAATTTGGGATAAGTATCTCAGAATCATCGCACTGCGTCAGCCTACTTGTCCCCGGTAAGTGTGACAACATATATATATATATATTCCTCTGACGATCACCCAAATGTTGGGTTGCATCTTGAGCTTCTTTACCTTTTGAGATACTAACAAATGGATTCTTTTGAGATCGACTTATAGTAGAACAATTATTTTGAACGATACGATGAAGCAAACCGGTTGAGTTTCAATTAAACCCAACTGGAAAATAAATAAACATCGTATTAGAAAAGGCCTTTATCCATATTTAGAAGTGCTTCTGCTTAGAGTGAAAAGAAATTTTGATCTCCTTACTGTTAGTTATATCAGCAAGAGGCATCCTAGTATGCGAACTTGAACCAATGTGGAATTCACTGGGTGAGTTGTTTTCCAAGTTTAAACCGCGCATCCTCTTAGGTTCAGAATTCAATGGCTCCGTGACATAATTAAGATAACAGAAAATACACAAGAGATAATGCATAGTCTGTAATATACACCGCGCATCCTTTTGGTTGGAGCTAACGAGCACTTTGTGTATAAAATCCGATCTAAAAGAATCAATGAATGAAAAAAAATGCTGATTTACCACGTGCTAAAAAAAAGTATTAAAAGTTTAATTTTTTTTTTTAAATGATGAGGTATATATGTGTGTGTATATTTTAAACATATATTTTCATAACATTATAATGAGAAATAATTACCTTCATTTTCATCTCGAGCTCTTCCAAATCGACTTGAAACTAGAGTAGAGTTTGTAATCTTCCTCATTGCAACTAATCAATGTTCAACCTAGATACAAATTGTAAAATATACAAGTCAGTAACTATAATGAGGCACATTCAATAATCAACAACCATGACTAACAAAAGAATTTAGTTGTATTTGGAAAAGCATAAATAGGCAAGCTAAAAGTATTAGCCCTCGTATTTAATAGTCTTAACTATTGGAAATAACAAACGATTATAACTACTAAAATTGTTTTCAATTTTAGATTATTTACACATAACACACGAACTACACAACAATTGTGAGATAACACATGAACTGCACAATTGGGAGAAGTCAAATATATAGCCCAATCATTAAAATATTAAAATAAGTATATAGAAGGTGCACTTACAACATGTCAGCATAGCCTTATAAATAAAATTCAAGTTGGCTAAAAAAAACAACGAAAGAGTGAGTAATCATATATAGCAATAAGATTAATATAATAGCTGTGAGCATAAGCATTAGAAAGATGTATATATAATAATTAAACTAAAAAAGAAGTGTACACACCAATAAAATAACGATATATAATTCAACCAAACAAAAAAAAATAAAAAATAAAAAAAATGGAAATAAAACAAACAGCCGAGTGCAATTAACACGTCCAAGAATGGCAGATGAGTCAATCAAAATCAAAAGAAAATCATATAATATGAATGGAGAGGTTTATCACAACAATATGTCGTAGTTGAATCTATAAAGAACGAACCTTAATCGTAAAACATTTTGACCTCTTTACAAAATAAAGGAGCTGTTGAAAGGCATGTCGAGAAGTCTTACAGTGAATAAAAGAGAAGTATGCAATCGTCATTGGACGTGATGTCACTGTTCTCTGAAAGTCGAACACAGCAATGCGCAAAATGTATTAGAAATATTATGATATTGTCAAAACAAACGATCCGAAGCCGAATATATCAATTCATAATAATGATGGAATGAAAAGGCAGGGAATGGAATTTAATATTCGCCAGTTTCAGACAAAATAAAACCACGCAATGAGGGTCTTAGGGTGGATTATATGATATTATAATTTAATCCTTACATTTTAAGTATGTATTTAAGGATATATATTATATAGTATTGCAAGGCTAATTGAACGGCTCGACCCAAATTTTATGATGATTACTTTTGGAAATATTATTATATATTTTGTAGAGCGAAACTCTATGATGAATTGGAAAGAATGAATTATTTATATATATATATATATAATTCATTCGCAACCTTTTGTAGTTTTTCCATTTCCGGTCCTTAACTTTTAGAAACTGGTTTTTTTTTTTTTTTTATCATTCTTTGCATAACGGGCCGTGCCGGCCAGCGGTCCTGGGCTTTTCCTGGCGGGTTTGCTCCGGCCCGTCTATCTTGACACCTCTACAATTCGACGCAAAATGACTTGAAGGACATGTAAAAGTGTATCTATCTAGAAGACATATAGATTTTTCCAATGCCATAAATCACTGATGAAAACGATATAAATATATATATGTTTTTGTGTGTGTGTGTGTGTTAGGAGTGAAAAACATCCTGACGGTATTTTTGCTCATGAATTGTCTCTTCTGTATGATTGCAGGGCATGATGATACCTAGACCAATTTTCTAAGCAATGGATGTTGAAGATGGACTCAGTGCAACGTTGCAATGATCAATCCTTTTGCAAGTATATTATCTCTTAACTCTGGCCTATTATATGCACATCCATTCTTGCTCCTTCATTAGTGACCTTTCGTCGCTTAATTATCTTTTATTCCCTTTATGGTCTAAGCAAATTGGTATTTGTTTATTTATACTGTCCCTAATTATAAATTTTTTACCTGCATGAGAATTGGATGGTTAATTTCAGCAAATTTATCTCCATATATTTGTTTTTATATTATGGCAAGTTGTTGCATTAACATGCAATAAAAGCGAAAAGACGCTTTGTAGGCAATAGGCACCTGTGGGGAATTCAAAAGCTGCTAGTTGCTTTCCACACAAAAAATAAAAAAATAAAAAATAATCTTTAAAACTTTGATATTATTAGAAATTGTCTATTGTGATGTTCGTAGTATAAGTAAGAAGAGATCATGCAGTTTGATCGAACGTACTGCAAAAGGCGATTTCGGTATATTATATGAATAATACAAATATTATACTTTGGCCACATATATTGGAATGTTTCCAAAAAAGAAGAAACCTAACAAATGATAAGAAATCAAATAAAAACTACATAGTTTCAAGCACCTCCAATATGGAAACAGGAGATTTATAAACTCAAATAGATAATATAGGAGCAGCACCACCTGTTTGTACTTTTTTTTTTTTTTTTAAGATTTTCTATTGATTAACCTATTAATTGCATTAATTAAAATGAGATATATAAACAACTCAAAACAATGACCACGCCAGATACCTTTTAAAAGGCATAAAATGAAGCCAAACAAGACAACAATGATATCAATTATCAAATATATAAAACTCAACATAAAAGACGTCATAGATCCAAATTCAATAAAACTATCATTAATGATCCAATAATTAAAAAGACGTTCAGATTGTTTAATGCTAAAAATAAACCCAATTAAAATCATAATGAATTATTCAAAAAATATATAAAAAGAGTGATTGATAAATGCAAGCTAACTTCCACGGATCAATTCTTCTCAGACTTAGTAATCCGGCATACTTTGGTCGACGATTGTTCATTTGAGCCGGAAGGACCATCTCTGCCATCTTCTCCACGCCTCTTCAATGGAGTTTTCACTGGAGACGTAATTTCATTATCACTTACGCTATCCTCTCCAGCTGCCAACTCAAAGGAATCTCCATCACTATCCTCGCTATCAACATCAGCTTTGTTGTCATCTCCAACCTGCATGACATGATTGGTACGACTGCATCGTTCATCACTGCTTATTGCCTTGACAACATACACAGCATCACCCTTTATGAAATTCTTCTCCTGCACAAGTATTTTAAAGAGTAACTCGACTCCAATGAATTTTTCAAATCCCTGAGGGAAGACAGACTTTACAATGCCCTTCCCTTTGAAATTTGGATCTTGTTCACGTGCTTTTGCTTGCTGGAAATAGTAAATTATTTTTATCCATTAAATAAATTCTTAAAAACCACAATCTATAAACTATTTGGAAAAAAATGCGTAATAGAGGTGAATATACCTCCTCTAGACGCTCATAAATGGAAAGAGCAGTTTTATCTAGCAAGGCTTGGTATGTATCATCCCAAAAAAAGCAAATTCAATTCATGGGTGCCATCACAAACATTAGCAATGACCCTGTACCTGATCTCTTTAGTCGTGTTCTTGCAGTGAGAACACATCAAACCATCTCCCAACTTTGATGTCTATCTCCGGCAATCTTTGTAGCTTACAAAAGACCACCCAGCATCCTCGCCTAACCTAGAGATGGTCCCGACAACCAATACAAAAAGTTCATGCACATTACATCAAAAACGTTGTAAGCATCCTAAAACACAGTTGGCATAGCAAGAGCCATAATTGTACTAAAATCTATAAAAGAACATTGTTAAAATTCTTATTACCTTATCAATGGATGGTACTGCTTTATGGGTTACAACTTCATGAACATTGCTGTCAACCTCTTCTTCAATGGTTTGGCATGAAAATGAGGATACATTACTTACTTGAATCAAACTGTCAAATTGTCCAAGAAAAACATAAAAATGAAGTGAAAGCAACAGCGACTAATGACAATAAATGAGTCAATGCAAGTAGGAAGAATAAATTTTTACCTATCTCTAAAATCTTCTATTTCCTTGATCGAGGAGTTATAGAAAAGCTTAGTGGCATTGTATAGTGTGTTGGAAATACCCATTTCTGAAGAAGTTGATGAAATATCAGTCACAAAACTTGCAGAACAGAACAATTAAAACAGATAATTATATATAGCAAAAATAATACCTCTCAAATAATTCAATCGACAGGATTGAATTAGGACAATAACTGGTTTTTTCTGGTTGTTTCAAGATGCTCATTCAACAGCTGTGCGTAATTATCCCATAAGATGCAGCGTATGCGGTTGGGCCAGTATCAAAATTTGTCATTTATTAGAAATGGTGTTCAATACAAAATTGTATTAACACTGGAAATAAGTAAGAATGAAAATTCTTACTCCAAATCCTCCAATTGCACCTCTAATCTGTAAGAACCAGTCTGTGTTTTCCCAAATCCAACCTTCACAGAAGAATCAGATACAACACGACCAATAACATCTAAAGTATGTGTTTAGTAAGAGAGTGATAAGATTAAAAAACTGGACAATAATATTATATTTATATAAATAACTGAGCATAAGATATAAAAGTAAAAAGAGTTATACCAAACAATGGACCGTTGTCATTGGATGCATTTTTTATTTCAGGGAAGGGCTTGAAGTTATACATATTCAATGGAAAGCTACGGTCGGGATGAGGAATGATAACAGTCTTGTCACAGAGTTGAAGCTTGAAATCATAAGCAGTGACCGGATAGTTGGCCTTGTTATCCTCAACAGAGAAACTATGAACAGTATAGAGGTTTTTCACAGTAAATTCGCGATCAAATCTCCCAATCAGATCTTGTTCCTTAACTGAAGCCTGTATATGCGTACCCTATAGGAGAAACCATATAGTGCTGTATCATACAATAGAGATGTACAAAAGTAAAAAAATGAAGGCCCCCATAAGTATAAAAAGAACAAAACCCAAACACAATAAATTGTAATAGATATGAAAAACATTAATCAAAAAACCAACTTTGTAGACATTCTGATTTACAACCAAGCAATTACAACAAACAAACCACCATAGGCACAAAATACAACAAAGAGGGTTAAAACCAAGTATAAACTATTTATTATGATTATCAAGACCTTCAAAATAAATCACAAAACATAGAGTTTCATAATGAAAAAACAGAAATTCGTCATAAATATGGAGCCAAGATGAATAAAGATCTAAGAATAAAAAATACATAAAGGTAATCTAACCTGCTTGTCGACAAAAATAAATTCAAGATTATTCTCTGTTTGCTCTTCGTATCGTGACATCCACTTAGCAACACACCAAACTTTCGCAAGCCAATCCATTCCCTTCTTGTCGACATCTCTAAGCATATTGCTATTAACCACATTGTTGAATTGGGATAGTGATAAAGTGGAGAATAAAGTAACTTTCCTAAATAGAGTGATGAGCAGTAAAGAGAGAGGGAATACGTGAAATAATGCTTAAACTTGTAGGGATTATATAATGAAAGATAGAAGGACAAAAGAGATAACAATGATACGATTTATCTACTTACCAAAATTGGATAAATCAATAGTTTAAAAAGATTGTGACTCTATCCCTAAGTCACAATTAATTTCAAAGAAATCTATTTACCATAATTACATAGATCAATAATTTTGTTGCAATACCATAATTACATAAATCAATAAGTCAATTAGTGGAGGATTGCAAACAAATCTATTTACCATAAATACATAAATCAAAAATTCTGTTATATATCTACTTACCACAATTACATAAATCAATAAGCCAAGTAGTTGAGGATTGCAAACAAATCTACTTACCATAATTACATAAATCAATAATTTAAAGAGATTCGGACTATGTCCATAGTTCTAAGCTAATATCTCAGTGAAAGGTTGTTTAGGTAATAATGATATTCATGAAATTCCTTTTGACATGTCCACTAGATTTAGATTTTATATAAATGATTACAGAAGCCACCAAGAAGATGCACTATTGACAGCTTTTTTTGCTAAAGCATGAGCCACCTTGTTGGCTTGCCGACTAACAAATTGAACCTCATCACGTACCCTTTGGTGGAGTAGCATCTTACAATCTTGCACCAACATGTCAAATTCAGATTCATCTGCTTCATCTGAGTTGATAGCCGACACTACTCCCTTCGCGTCCAATTCAAAAATGGCCGTGTGGTATCCCAGGTTAGTGAGCCATTGGATGGCCTTCCTCAACCCCAGAATTTCGGCCTCCTTCACTAAGAATGCCCCAGTCAGCAACTCCATTTTGCACTCAACAAAATCTCTCCTATTATTACGGATAATGAGACCAACACCCGCCCTTCTGCTTCCTCCACCCCAAGCCGCATCGATGTCACATTTAATGTAACCAGCCGGAGGCTTGTTCCAACAGCTCGTCCTTGCTTCAACTCTTGGTATTGGCATGAAACTGTATCTAGCTTCCACCCAATCATATAAACACAGCATACCAACGTGGGAAGTTTGTCGTGGTCCTTGGCAGTGACTAGTCCACAGTTTGGCATTTCTTTCTCTCCATATACTCCATAGGACGGCACTTACTCGACACATATCATGGACATCCGTTGTCACGACTTTGTCAAAAAACCACTCCCCCATGCTAATGTGTTGCCCCATTAAGCTTTCTAGCTTTATTTCTCGCCAGCATGCTCTCGCAAATGGACAAGAAAGAAAAATGTGATCATTTTTTTCCGTCCCACTATCACACAAACCACAAGTTAGAGGAGTAGGAATTCCCCTTTTGCTCAAATTTTCCTTTGTTGGAAGACAATCCCGCCATACTCTCCACATGAAAGTTTATACCTTCGGAGGAAGCTTTAGCTTCCAAATACATTCCCAATAGCCAATTTCATGTAAGTCAGCATATCTTCCATCAATCTCTCTTGCCACCCTATATCCAGATTTCACTGAGTAAGTTCCATTTTTACTATAATGCCAAACACATTGATCGGGTCTTGATGATATGCTTAGTGGGGTGTTTAAAATATCCTCTGTGTCTCTATTCAAGAATAACCCTTGAATAAGTTCCTGACTCCAAAAACCATCAGGCCCAATTAGTTCACTCACCATTATGTTTTCTAAACCTGGGTATTCCATTGTTTCCACTCTGAACCCCGAATCTCTTCTAATCTACCAATCCTGTCATACACTAATATTCAACCCATCTCCCACTCTCTATCTACACCCCTTCTCCAAGACAATTTGGGAAGACCAAATACTCCTCCAAGTAAAGCTTGGATTACAGCCCAACCTAGAATCCAAAAATGCCCCTCTAGGACAGTATCTGGCCTTTAGCAAACGAGTCACAAGAGCATTAGGTCGAGAAATAATGTTCCATCCTTGGTTTGCAAGCATAGCAAGATTGAATGCCTCCAAATCACGAAAGCCTAATCCTCTGTTCTCCTTATGCACACATAACCTCTCCCATCTATACCAATTTATCCCCCCTGCCACCATTAGCTTTCATATCCCACCAATACGTATTCATCAATTTCTGTAACTCCTCACACGAAGAAATAAGGAGGAGGAAAGTCGACGTACAATAAGATGGGATAGCCTGGGCTACCGTCTTCACCTAGATCGTCCTTCCCGCCTTAGACAACATTTTCCTAGACCACCCATTCAATTTCTTCCATATCCTATCTCTTAGGAAACCAAACACTTCCTTTTTCTTCTTTCCAATCAAAGATGGAAGACCCAAATATCTCCCCGTGTCCAAGGGATTAGAAACATTAAGCAGAGAAAAAATGCTAGAACGGGCATCGCTACTGACATTTGTCCTAAAGAAAATACCTGATTTTTTGTAATTGATAGCCTAACAAGAAGCCTCTTTATACTTATTAAAAATCTCTAACATTGCGGTCGCTTCATTGATAGTGGCTCTGAAGAAGAGAAAACTATCATTGGAGAAGAAAAGGTGAGAAACGCAAGGGGCATTCCTCGAAATCCAAAATCTATGTATCACTCTCCTAGCCTCAGCCTCATGTATGATAGACGAGAAACCTTCAACACAAATAATGAAAAGATAGGGCGAGATTGGATCACCTTGTCACAATCCTTTGGATGGTAGAACTGGGCCAATTTCTCTACCATTAACCCGTACCTCCTACCGAACAGTGGCCATGCACAACATAATAAGCTCAATCCAGTCTTTGGCAAATCCCAATTTAGTCATGATAGCCTGCAGATAATTCCAATTGACACAATTATATGCTTTACTGATGTCAATTTTCAAAGCAACATCGGCTTTCTTTTGTTTTCTCTTCTGCTTCATGTGGTGAATAATTTCAAAGGCTGCCAAGACATTATTCGTGATGCTCCTCCCAGGAACAAAAGCTGACTGAGACTTAGAAATAATCGAAGGGAGAACACCTTTCAGCCTATTCGATAGAACCTTTGCAATAATTTTATATAGGACGTTACACAGTGAGATGGGCCTAAAATCCTTCATTGCCACTGGGGACTTATTCTTTGGGGACAAAGTTATGCATGTGCTATTAAACTCCGTAGGAAAACTCTTCCTCTCCAACCACCCAATACACGTCCGAACAATCTCCTCTCCCATTTCTGGCCAAATCTTTGATAAAACACAGCATTGAGTCCATCTGACATGGGCCCTTCTTTGAACACACTCCATAACCGAGTTCACCTCTCCCTCATTGGCCTTGAAAAGCTGCTCAAATTAATCTTTAGCTATTATGGCAATGCTGTCCCAATCTTCATACCATGCTCCATTCTCATCTTGAAGTCTATTGATCGTGTTTCTCCGTCTCCTATTCGACGCTGCAGCATGGAAGAATTTCGTAATGGCATCTCCACTTTGCAACCAATGTTTCTTGGCCCTTTACTTCCAATATGTTTCCTCTTGAAGAAGTAAAGAGCACAGTTGTGACCTTTTAGCATGATACTCCACTGAATCCTCCTATTTATTACTTCTGCACAGTATTTCTATGTCACTCTTTAATCTGTCAATCTGAGTTTTGAACCCTTTGGTAGAGCATTTCTCCCACTGTGCCAACTTTCTTAAATAGCGGTCCAATCTCTCAATAAAGGGACCGTGTGATTGAGTCAAGATTGAGTGTAGTGCCTCATCGAACCCTGTCTCCTGAATCCATCTATTTTTGAATCTCGGACGATATCGACATTGCACTGGCAGGACATTATCCGTGTCAATGAGCAATGGGGAGTGGCCTGAAATTGGCGCCGAAAAGCTGATTAATGTCGCCTTCTCAAAAAGCGTGAGCCACAGACTAGAAGCCACTGCCCTATCTAATTGTCCTTGAACCCAGTTGACCATCCTTCTGCCTTTCTTCCAAGTGAAGCGAAATCCTTTTAATGGAATGTCATGCAGCATGCAATCTTCAAGTGCTTCTCTAAAACCTTGCATAAGGTAAGTCGGGTGATCATGTATCCCGTTTTTATCGGACAAGCTCAAGAGCTCGTTAGAATCCCCTATGATGCACCAAGGTAGTTGAGAGACTGTTTTAAGGTGTCGAAACAATGTCCATGAGTCCACACATCTATGCCATTCTGGGAAGCCATAGAATCCCGTAAGTCACCAATTGCCAGTTAGATTATCCTCCACCATCAAATCAATGTGATTATTAGAATAACCTGTGATGGAGCATTCATTTTTGTTTTTCCAAATCACCGCCAGACCCCCACCACGACCCTAACGATCAATAGCAAAAGCACCATCGTAACGAAAATTAACTCTTATTTCTTCAATTTTATTTGCAGTAACTAATGTTTCAGAGGGAAAAATTACATCAAGCTTGTGAGACTGAACAATCTCGCTTAAAACTAATACTGCTCGAGGCTACCCCGGGCACAATTCCCGGCAGGCCTGAGTTACAGGTCTTGCCGATAGTCTCTTTTTTGGTTGGGACTCACTTTCAGCTGGAGTATCATCAATCATCATAACATCTTTATCGACCTCTATATTGTCCGAGCTCCTTCTTCTCCTCCATTCTTCAATTAATTCTAGCCCATCTTCCTCTAGCCCATTTTCATAACTCTTAGGCCCATCTTCAGCTTCCTTATTTTCAAAAAAGGGATTGAAAACTGGAAACTTCCCAAACTTGTCTCTTTCCATAGCCCTACCTACCATTCTACCATGTAGATAAGAAATAATATAATCATCTCCCTCCTCGGTATTGAATATTGCCTTTCTTTTTTTGTCCACTCATTGTGCACCACTGTTGTCTTCTCACAACCACCGACCACCTTCCAGATCAACATTCCTTCTGGTCAGAGCCCCGAGCCAAGCCTCCCATTCTCTAGCAATATCGGACTCAGGCATGGCAAAAACTTTGGCATAGAAATTCTCATAGTGCCCCAACAGACCACAGATGAAACAAAAAGCGGAGAGTCACTCATACTTAAAGTTCACCATGAATGAATCCCCTCCTACCTTTCTGATCTTCTTGCATCTCTTCAACGAGACACGGACGTCAATTTGAACCCGAATGTGCATGAAGTTTCTCCATACTCCAGTGTTACTTTTCGCATCATACTCCTGAAATACCCCAATAAAATTACCCAGCTGCTTCCCAATGTTCTCCAACATATAACCCACCAATAGATCATATATTTGCACCCAGAAACCAATGTAAACCAGCGGCACTTGCATAGGCATTTCCCCTGCTTTTAATTCATGTAGAACTAGCATATAGTTATCGAAAGACCATGGGCCTCCCTCCAGAACACGTTTAATGTCAATCGTGTGGTAGAACTGGAATAGGTATAACCTGGTGTCTATTTCCTTGATGTTCAGCCCCTTCTCTGGCCTCCACACACTGGCCATCTGATGCTTTGTGGCATTAAAATTGATCACACAATCTATCAAATACCTTCCGAGTAAACAGAGCTCCACCTTCAGATCGTCTCCTCCAAGATCGACCGTTTCCAATGTCATCTCCTCACCTTCCTCTGTTGTCAGTGTTATTTTGGCAAATTGATTCTCCATGTTTGACCACATCAATCCTATTTGCAGAAACCCTATACAGCCTCTAACGAGAGAGGAAAAGCAAAGCTCTCTACAAGAGAGAGCAAAAAAAGATAAAGTATTATTATTATTCAATATCAATGCAAACTTTCCTTTTAAAAATGTTCTAATACACTTCTATAAGGTAAAACTAATCCTAATTAAACTAGGAAAGAGTATATATGCATATAGTATGTGATTCTTGGCTTTAAAGAAAAATATCCACATGACATATATTTTCTTTTCAATCAAGAAACCTAAATTTGCATGCTCAAAAATAATATCACACGTACACATTACGTGCAAAAATACGAGATACAATTTTTGACAGTTAGGAAAAATTAGAGCTATACTAGTGCCAACACTTGATGTGGTGCAAATTATAAATGATTACATGGTTGAACTCAATCAAGCAAAGGATAGACCTATTTGAGTTAGAATAATTTATGTCGGACAGAGAAAAGTACAAGTTTGTTCAAAGATATTCACTCTACTGAATTTTAAAATAGTATCAAGTGTCTAGGGTGCCTAACCATGAGTTAAGACTAAAGGTTGGTGTCCCTGTTATGTTGCTAAGAAACACTTTCACAGCTGTTGATTATGTAATGTAAGCCACTCATTACAAAACATGGGGATCATATTCTGTTGATACCAAATCACCATGTGGATGACATGGACGAATAGGTGACCGATTAGGAAATAAAGTTCGAAAGGTCATTTTCAGCGCCAAGATACACTAGTCGAGATTGGATTTTTTGCCCAATCAGAAGCTCACGATCAGGAGTGTCCAGTCAGGATTGGACGATCAGAATGATAGGATCAATTACGTGGAGAACACGAGGAAGACGTTAACAGTTAGAAGTAGTTATTTAGACAAAACCAAATATACCTTGTACCTAGTATAGTTAAACTGAGTTCATGTCTGAATAGATTGTATAAAATTCCCAAAGCACGCCGGATCTCGCCTATAAATATGGACCTTGGGGTGCCATCCGGGAAGGCCATTTTTGCCTAAATTAAGAAATTAGAGAGAGAATTCCTGCAATACGATTGTTTAATCCCGAACACAATCCCTGATCAATTTAATCTTATCTGACATGCACATTAGATCACTCCATAGAAAGAAACCCTAATTCATCCTCACCACCACATCATACACATTTATTGCTGACTTAGGTCTACATCAGAACCCAACGTCAACAATTGGCGCTAGAGGGAGGGCCTCGCTTTTTGACGAGTTAAGGCCCGTACCAACATCTTGAATCACTCTATATCACGATATTGTCAAAAGGATGGCGACGAACCGTGTAGCAAATAGCAACAGCGAGAAAAGTCATTTATTCCTCTAGAACAGCAACACGGCACTGGAAAGGTAACCAACACGCCCAGGCCAACCCTGAACTGGGAGCTCTTTAGGTTTATATGGAGTTCCTACACCGAAAATAGAGAGGCTAAGACAGTAGGCACCTCCACTGTCGATCTAAGCTCTGAAACACCAGAAAGATTAGGCTGAATCGGCTCAACATGGGCGTTTACCAATCTGACTACTGGGAGATTATCCAGCCAGGACACAACATTCTATTTCCTCCCATGGCTGTATAAGGGAGAACCGTCACTCTGGACCTCATGGGGAAAACATGAGACCTGCAAATAATGTGTCTGATAGATTGGGACTAGATAGGCAAACGAGTAGAGGAGCAGGCCCTGTACCAAAGCACAAAGCTCAATAAAGTCGATCTCATTAGTCACATGGTGCAGGCAGCCAAAGAGATAGGCCGAACCAACTGGAGAAGGAAGTGCTCCTTCTTCTCCCACATAATGGAGAAGCTGAGAATGAGATTGATTAGCTCTGAAAAAGGGTGATGGGAATCCAAACAGGAGGATGGAGAACCGGATGGCGGACCGTTTCAAACCATTTCAACCAAGCTTGAACCCGTTGCTGTAACTCACCGATTAAATACTACACCCGAATTGATTCTCATTTCTTCTAGGGATAAACATTTGTTGCCCATGCCTAGGCTAGTCCCGAAAAACCCCTCATAACTGAATCCCAGCAAGTATTGCAAATATCTCCTTTCAATTGGCCACGAGACAGATGATTGTCGTGATCTACAGTGCGAGTTTCAGAGCTTCATAGAAATGGTCCATATGTAGGAATATGTGACCAGACTAGGGCACCTGATCCACATGGGGCAACCCTCTCTGGTGTAGAATGCTCCCAACAGTACGTTCTACGGTTGACCCTAACTGATATTCATGTATTGATCGGTGGAAATCAAACCAGATCGGAAGAGCTTCTCGGAACCAGATGCGATGTTTAGTTAGAGAAGCATGTACCAGCTATCAGTTGAGATAGCAAGGAAGTCCTTTGGGTTCACAGGGGCAAATGCGGAAGTTGTCATCCATCCCTACGATGACGCCTTAGTTATTACAATGCCACTATCAGGGGTCCAGATCCACCGAACTCTAGTCAACAATCGAAGCACGGTGAATGTTCTATTTTGGCAAATCTAATAGTGCGTGGGTCTAGAGAAACACCATCTACAGCTGTATCGGGAAACGGTCTAAAGTTTCACTAGACAATCTGTAAACTCCCCAGGGGCAGGTAACATTAATGGTTGAGTTAGGTGATGAGCCTAGAATGCACCAGACTCCAGCTGGTTTCGTCGTGATTGATGTGAACTCGAACTACAATGCAATCTTGGGAGGCCCTATATTGTCAGGATTCAAGGTGGCTATTTCAATCTATCATTATATGATTAAGTCCCCGAAAGCATACGGGGTAGGGGTGGTCTGGGCCAATCAGAGGATGGTAATAGAGTACTATCTAGATATACTCCCCAGGTAGGTCACCACCCTCAAGTGTAAGCCAAAGTCAGAAGAAAGCGATGACCTCCTTAACCCAAGGTTGGACGGCCGCAGAGAAATTAGGGCAAAACCAACAGAGGCCCTGGTCTAAGTATCAATAGATGAAAAGAGGCCCAATGTCTAGTTACATATTGGAGCTGACCTAAATGAACCAGTGAGATTAGAGCTTATTTCATTTCTGAAAAGGAATTTGGATGTGTTTGCTTGGTCCCATAAGGATATGGAGGGAATTTTCATAGGAGTTAGCCTATCATAAGCTGAACATTGATCCGAGCGTGAAGCCAAAACGACAAAAGAAAAGACCCTTGAATGGAGAACGCTATGAGACACTAGCAATAGAAGTTATTAAGCTTCTTGGGAATCGCTTCATCCGAGAATCAAAATACCTAGTCTAGGTGGCTAATCTTGTTCTTGTGAGAAAGAGCAAAGGTTCGTAGCGATTGTGTATTGATTTCACAGATCTTAACAAGGCCTCCCTATATGACAGTTTTTCCTTACCCCGCATTGATCAGATGGTTGACGTAACAGCAGGACATGAGCTTTTGAGCTTCATGGGTGCTTATTCAGATATAATCAGATTCCAATCCATGAGCCAGATCAGGAACACACTTCCTTTATCACCGATCATGGGCTATAGTGTTATCAGATGATGCCATGTAGATTAAAGAATGCGGGTGCCACTTATCAGAGATTGGTGAATAAAATGTTCACCGACCATATTGGCAAGTCAATGGAAGTGTATATGGATGACATGTTGGTCAAGAGTGTTCAATCGGTACATAATATCTCCCATCTTCAGTAAATGTTCAACATCTTTCGAACCTATAAAATGAAGCTGAACCCATAGAAGTGCCCATCGGAGTTGACTCTGGCAAATTTTTAAGGTATCTAGTGAATCAACAGAGCATTGAAGCCAATCCTGACAAGATTCAGGCACTACTCGAGATGCGCCCACTGACCCAGATAAAGGAGGTCTAGAGTTTAATTGGAATGGTAGTAGTACTCGTCCTCTTCATCCCTGTTCACCAGAAAAGTGTAAACCATTCTTTGATATTCTTCGAGGGAACATGAGTTTTTAGTAGACTGAAGCATGTTAAGAAACATTTGACACACTTAAGCAACAATTGGCGACACTGCCAATTCTATCTAAACCGCTAAAGAGGGAAATGCTTACCCTATATTTAGCGGTATTAGGCTCAGCTGTGAGCTTGGTGTTGATTAGAATTGAAGCTAATATTCAGAAACCAGTGTATTGCATCTGTCAAGCACTAAAAGAGGAGGAGTTTTGGTATCCAGATATTGAGAAGCTGGCGTATACATTAGTGGTCTCAACTATGAAGCTCAGACTTTATTTCTTACAGCATCAAGTAGAAGTACTCACCAATTGCCCCCTACAGCAAGCACTTTAGAAGCCTGATACATCAAGTAGAAGTACTCACCAATTGGAGGTCATGTTCTATGCCCCTTTCTTGGGTTGTATTATCCTTTTGAGATATTAATAAAAATGGTAGGAAGATTCCAAACTCCCACTGGCTAGGTAAGGTGGACTCTTAAAAACGACGATGCAGCCTAATTAGTGCTTTGCTAAAAGAAGGAGAAAAAAAACTAACAAGTGTTCAGGTGCAAGCATTGTAATCACCGGACTAGAGAATCAAACTTACTGCCAAGCTTTGCAGTTTGGGTTCCCAGCCACAAAAAATGAAGCAGAGTATGAGGCACTTCTTATTGGACTGGACATGGCCAAGTCCTTGGGAATCACACATGTTATCGTATACAGTGACTTGCAATTAGTGGTGAATCAGATAAATGGTGATTTCGAAGCCAAAGAACAACGACTGATGCGAGATCGGAAGAAGTAAGAACAAAAGCCAAGAAATTCAACATTTTTTGGTCCAACAGAACCTGCGTGCCCAGAATACTCATGCCGATGCCTTGGCATGATTGGCCACAGTGCAGGCGCCGAGTTTCTCATGAATGTACCCATCGGAAAAATAGATCAGTCCGCCTTAGACGGAACAAACCAGATCAATACTTCAGCAGTGCGACCCACTGAGTGGAAGGATAAAGTCATCTGATACTTAATTGACGCATCTGTGCCCACTGATTATGTCAATGCTTGCCAATTATGGATTAGAGTTGGTAGTTTCACCATGATAGATGGTGAGTTGTACAAGAGAGGATACTTTCAACCATTACTCCAGTGTTTGGATCAGGATAAGGCGAACTACTCTTTGTTGGAAGTCCACTATGCAGTTTGCAGGAATCACACAGGAGGGCAGGCTCTTGCCTGCAAGGTACTAAGACAGGGATACTACTGGCCCACAATGAAGAGAGATGCAATAGAGCTTGTCAGAAGATGTCCCGAGTGCTAATTCTTTGCTCCGGTCAACAGATCTCCACCTGAGGCCCTTACTTGTGTCTGGGCTCCATGGCCATTCTCACAATGGGGCATCGATCTGATTGGACCTCTCCTGCAGGGAAAGGGTTCAACCCAATATGCTATTGATGCCGTCGATTATTTTACAAGGTGGGTAGAGACTGAAGCATTGGCTCACATCACTAAATAGAAAACAACGGAATTCATTTGGAAATATGTCACATGCTGTTTTTGGGATCCCTTAAGCTTTTGTCACAGACAATGGTAGGCAATTTGACAATACCAATTTCCAAAAGTTCAGCAAGTAATTGAAGATCAAAAATTATTATGCCACGCCTAATCACCCGTAAAAGAATGACCAGGTAGAGGCCATCAATAAGATCATCAAGCAAACTTTGAAGACAAGGCTGGAAGAACTAAAAGGAGCATAGGCTGAGGAGTTGCCATCAATACTCTGGTCCTACCACACTATACTTAGGACGCCCACTGCCAAAACCCCCTTTTCAATGGCATTTAGAACGGAGGCAGTGATAGTACTGGAAATCGGGATCCCCTCGGAAAGAATCCAGCAGCATGATCCCAGTACAAATTCCAAGGCCCTCTGCGTTGAGTTAGACTGGCTGGATGAAAAAAGACTTGAAGCAGAAATGTGCAGCACTGTCTATAAGCAATGGAGCACCTGGTATTATAATCAGAGGGTTAGGATCTATAGGGATCTGGTATTGAAAAAGGTACATCCTGCTCATTGGCACTACAAAGGTCTTGGAAGGACCTTAGAAGGTTACAGAGATTTTACCAAATGGTCCTTACAAGATGGAATATCTCAGTGGGTATGCCGTATCTAGACCATGGAATGCTAAGTATCTTAAAAAATTCTATTATTAAGAAGGACAAGATCACAAGTTGTTTAATTTTGGGCAAAGCTCAGAACGTCTATGTAATCAAGGCCATTTGAAGCCAATCTTTTTTCACAATATAGATGAATTTTGTTAAAACACTAACTTCTTGAAGGCTCGATGAGCCCAATCAGGGAAACAAAATTCCCTACGCTCGTGGAGCCCTAACTGGGGCATAGCTTCCCAGTTGATTCTTAAAAAGGCTCGATGAGCTCAATTAGGGAAACAAAATTTCCTAGGCTCGTGGAACCCTAATTGGGGCATAGCTCCTCAGTTGATTCTCAAAAAAAGCTCGATGAACCCAATCAGAGAAACAAAATTCCCTAGGATCGCTAAACCCTAACTGGCGTACAGCTCCCCAGTCAATTCACAAAAAGGCATGGTGAGCCCAATCAAGAAAACAAAATTCCCTAGGCGTATGGAGCCAAAACTGAGGTACTGTTCCTTAGTCAATTCTCAATAGGAACTCAAATTCCCCATGATGAATAAGTCCAACTAGGGCACAAAAGCCCCGGATCATACTAATAAGGTTTGTTAAGCCCAACTGGGGCCACAAAACCTCAAAACATAGATTCCTACGAGGAACCAATTATCTCAACACCACACATGAACATTTTTTGCCTTATCTCAACTACAGGAAGCTAAGAATCTGAGCTTGGCTACAAATGACCGACCTTAGATTGGGGCAAAATGGGTTTAAACAACATACCTCCAAAAACTGCCCTGATCGGCCATATTTGGCCGAACTCAGAAAGAGACTAACAGGTAAATTGAGATCGGCCACTTTTGGCCGAACTCAGAAAACGCCAAATACGTGCAAAACAACATAATGCGAGGCTAAGTTCTGTTTAGATGAAAGCACCCAGACAGAGGTGTCTAATTTGAATCTCTGAAGACTATCCTAGTTCATTCTTTTTATTAGCCTGTACCTTGGTAAAACTTTTAACTTTAACACCTAGAAAAAATTTTCTTCACTTTGAAAATTCTTTCTAATTTTTTTCAAGTGAAAAATGCTTTGTAATGTGTACCAAACTCCTTTGATCGGTACATGGGAGTTAGCCCATGGGGATGAAACTTTTAAAGCTAACATTCAACACTTAGGAAAATTTTCTAATTTTTCAACTAAAGAGAATGTTCTAATTCTCATTGTGAGGCGTTGGTAAGTTTGCGGCCTGTGACCTCTGATCGGCACATATTGGTGATCGGACAAATTCGTCTAATCTCACGTCAGCCATAATGAGTTGGGAATGATTAAAATGAGATCGGGTAGAATCGGGCGATCAGGGGGACTCAAACTTCTATCTGTCAATATCAACTAAAAAGGGGTTAAATGAAGCATTGTGATTGTAAATATGATCGAGAACCATCCATACTTAATTAAAAATGCTAATGGTACAAAAGAAAGCAAAATATTGAGTACGCTTATGCTTGAGATCAAGCAATGTTAACAAAAAGGGAAAGGGTACAAAGTAAACAAACTCATTCATTGGCCTGATCGGCGTCTTCTTCTAGCCCAGCTGCCTCTGCTCTCCCTGCTGTCCCCTCTGGCCCTGTCTTTCTTGGTGTATCTCTAGATTGGCCCTCGTCAATATCGCTCTAAACTGGATCACAGAGGTCGAGGCTTCATTGGTCTTGGGCGCTAGCTCTTCATCTTTTTCCTCTTCCTCGACTCTGAGGTCCGAGAGCAGCAAAGTTAAGTTCGTGCTCTGCTCTTATCTTTTCAAATTTTTCAATAAGAGGGTTAAGATCGGCAGAAGGCATGAGCTCTTTGACCTTCTGACGCATGTCCTCCTGACCTATAACAAAAGAGTCCAGCTGGTCGGCCTCGTAAAGTTTCGATTTGTGAAAAGTCTTGATATTAGAAATATAGTTGGCTTTTGTTGTCTCCTTTACCTAATAAATCTTGGCACGAAGCTCATCCACCATTGACTTGAATTACTTCTCTAGAACCTAAATATTAGAAGTGTGGTTCTAGAGATCGACCAGCCTACACGCCTTCTTATTTTCAAGGGCCTATTCGGTTTTAGCTAGTTTTTTCTTGAAGGCACTGAGTTCGAGTAGTTGTCTATCCCTTTCATCCTGAAGCCTCTTAGCTGAGTCCACTACATGCTTGATCTTGGACTATAAGTACGTAAGGGCAGTGAAAAGTTGATCTGCCAGAGGTGATACTGAACAAACAGACTCTGCGCATCTATCCCCTAGAACTTCAGTTCATCCTTCTTTATCTAACTCCATGCTAGGACTTCAAAGGCACCTTAGACAGATCGGAAGAGCGTCTGTAGGGAAAGAG
>CAVNYN010207524.1:0-21277 GCA_963692815.1 Nyctanthes arbor-tristis | reverse complement strand
TTCTTTATCTAACTCCATGCTAGGACTTCAAAGGCACCTTAGACGCTGCTCGGAACCTTTTCTAGGAACTCAGGTACCGGTTGTATAATGGACCCAGCATCTTTATATATTCGAGGCAGTTTGTCCTTTTTCTTCATGAACTCAGCTGCCCTAGCCTCATGCACTAGAAGAAAATATGGATTTGCATCTTGCTTGATGCTAGAAGCTAGAAGGGGTAGCAGTGCGATCAGAATGATTTTTTGGAGGATTAGAGCCAGACGCCTTGGTCTTTTTGGGAGGAGGAGGAGTCTAAAGCTAATCAGAAGGTCATTTCTTTGTGGCCTCTTGGGTGGGCACAACCCTGGGTCCTTTGATAAGAGATTTGCCAGCTGTGTTCGGACGGTTTGACTTCGCTTTATTAGCACAAAGAGCAGCAGCTTCTATTTCTCCTTCATTGCTCTCCTAATAGGTTTGCTTTCCCTTGTTCTTCTTTGGGGGGACGATATCGGATATCATTTTCTCAAAAAAAATAAAATAAAATAAAATGAGGAAACATATGAGTTAAGTAAAAATCTCCCTAAGTCTAAATGCTAAGTTGTGAATTAAGACCTAGTTTCCTCTTAATCAAATCGGGATGGAGGCCGAATTCCCTGGTGTAGTGAGGCCTGCTTTCCACAAGTTCTCTTCTGTAAGGAGCTCCTTGTAGTGAATGCCCTCGAGTTTGTCACCCAAAAGGTTGAAGAATTTCTCCTTGAGTTCCTCTGTCTAGTAGTCCTTCACGTTTTCTGCAAATAGAGAAGATGTCAAGAGAATGTTAAAAGGTGATTTGAAATACATCACTATCAGAGTACAACTCACTATAAATAATAAATTTTTCAGGGATGGCAGTGTCATCATCCACCAGATCGTAAGGCTCCAATCTCTATTCTCCCGTGACCTAAAACCAATCATACTGCCAATTCTTTATTGAGTCCCGGAGGCGCTTGATTGGGTTAGTTAAATATGGTCAGACAATTTCGTAATAGAAGTCCAGTCCAGCTTTGTATCTTTTGAATTGATAAAAATGGTTGAAAACCCTCACGGATGGCATCGGCTCTCCAAATCTTGCCAAAGGATGATGAACCCCAAGATCGTCCTCCAACCATTAGGCATAACCTGAACGGGAACCATCTCAAATTAGTGAAAATAGTCAGTCACCAAGCGTGGAAGTAGGGGGACCTAAGTCCGGCTTCCAACATGCCTCTGGTACAAGCCATGTAACCAGAAGGAAGACGATGAGCCTCTTGTAGCAACCCGCAAAAATTTAATAATAATTTAAGCGATATCATAATTATTTTGGCAGTGATAGGAATAATTACTTGAATTTGCATCATTTATGTCCCAAGATTAGAAGTTTATTACTCAAATAAATTCCTAAAATTAAAAGATGGTTGTTGATTAGGATAATTTGAAATATAACAACCTAATTGTAAGATCACATTAATTATAGGGACTCGATGAGCAATAAATAAATGGACAGTTGGCCACATCATCCCTTAAACATATGGTGCTATTTTTGTCAATTAATATGCCACTTGCTATTTTTGTAAATGGTGGATTTCAAATGTTATTTAATAACAATTAAATCTAAATAAGTGTAAAAAGGCCAAAGGCAAAGAAAATTCACCAAGTTTCTCCACAATCTCCTCTCTATCCCAGAAATAGCTAAATTCGCCCAACCATATTGTGAAGAGGAAAAGCACCCTAAAAACCCACCAAACACCTAGTTTTACACTTCAAAAATGCTCTTTTTTTATATAGAAAGATTCCAACTTATAAAAACAACATTAATTGAGGAATATCAAGGCTTTAGAGGCACTTTTCCTCTTAGCATTATTCAAGAAATTTTTGGACAATCAAGAGGTGAGTAACACGTGTCTTGGCTCTTCCTTTTCGGAACTCATGCTTTCATAAATTGGCCATTCGACACTTGATTGCGCACAATTGTTTTGGATAAATGATGGTTTCGTACTTTTGGGCATAGCTGGTTGTGCTATCTACACGTTTTACCTTACTATGTGGTAATTTTTGTGGTATTATGACCACGCTATGTGATCGTGGTCATTTTGAATCATTAAATCTTGCAAGCTTACGGGTAGAGGCTAAACTAGTATTGCCCGACTTGTGCATATAAATGTCTCTCTTTGTGCATAAAAGCGATTTCTCTTACATTATTTTGCATGAGCCAATATATGTTATTCACTGAGTACTTTGTAATCACTCCCCTTTCCTCTAATCTTGTATATGATTGAATGCCAGTTATTGGCCAAGCAAGTCGGGAGTTGGAGCATGCCCGCAGACAGAAGTAGAATTTTAGATGTAGAAGGAACTGATCTTTGGAGCTATGACAATACACTTTGGCCCACCTCTCTATAGACATATAGATATATATATCTTTGTGGCTTGTCATATGTAAGACAAGAAACAATTTGTTCGTTTTGTACGACCCGTCCCTACTATTTGTATGAAAGCTTTCGCTCATGAATTTATTAACATGTGTAAATGGTGGAAGCATGACACCTCTTCTCCTAGTTGGGGGAGGATGAACTTGACTTCAGCTGGGATGCCAAATTTCCAATGCCAAGCCTCGAGTTGGCCTGGTTTAATCTGAGATCAGAGGCCAATTGTAGCACATTGAATCAGATCGGAAGAGCGTCAGGTGCCTAGGCCGATGGCTCGTCATCTCCCGTGGTCAGTGGTGGCCCATGTACTACACAAAATAGGGCAGCTCTGAAAGGCTTCTCGGCTTGAGGAATGACATCATCCCCACAAATGGTGTTCTCTTTTCTGGGCTCGGCCCAAGGGAAAGTGTGAGGTCCGGTCTGGCAATCAAAGCCATCGTCATCACTACACTCCATTCTCTCAACCTTCTCTTGGCTATAATGCAATTCTTCTTCACTATCTGTCTCAGCCTCCGATCCCAATTTGGAACTCTAACTCGTAGGCCCATTCCCCAATTTTATAGTCCTTTCATCTACCAAATCTGGCATGATTCTATCACTAGTTCTGACCTCATAACGATCGTTCATCATGTTCCAATGCAAAGAAGATTGAGGGTATTTGATCCTAATCTTCAACATTGTTTCCGAAGAAAACAGAGATAAAAAAAGAAAAGAATCGAAGAAAAAGTTAATTACCTAATTATCAGAGGACTAGAGCCCTTGTACAGAAAAGATGAACAGAATACCTGATCGGTGACAATTTTTGCATAGAGAAGTTGGAGAGCAAATGGAGAGAATAACGAAATCTTCCGCCTATTTATAGTAGAAGGACATGGAATTCAACAAGACACTGTCTGAACTAATTGGTACTAACATCATAGATGCCCAAACACCATCAGTACAAAACTCCATGATCTAACACACGAATCGATGAGTGCCATGTGTCATTGACCACTGACACGGTCTACCTACTGATATCAAGGAAACGTAAACCCAGTGGGCGATCAGAACTCACCTTGATAGACATCGTTCGCATCTTCCAGATGTACCGATCCTGGTAAATACAGACGATGTGGGAAATTATTGATACTAATTCGCCATGTGGATGACATGGATGAATAGCAGAAAGAATGACTGATGAGGAAATAAAATGCGAAAAGTCATTTTCAACGTCAAGATACACTTGTCGAGATCGAATGATTTTGCTCAATCAGAAGGTCACGATCAAGAGTGTCTAATCAGGATGGAATGGTCAAAATGATAGGATCTAGCGTGTGGAGAACACCAGAAAGACGTTAATAGTTAGAAGTAATTATTCAGACAAAACTAAATATACCTTGTACCTAGTATGGTCGAATTGGGTTCATATCCGAACAAATTGTATAAAATTCGCAAAATACCTCGGATCTCACCTATAAATATGGGCCTTTGAATGCCATTTGGGGGAGGCTTTTTTTGCCTAAATTAAGAAATTAAAGAGAGAATTCCTGCAATATGATTGTTTAATCCCAAACACAATCCCTGATCACTTTTATCTAATTTGACATTCACATCGGATCACTCTTCGATAAGAAACCCTAATCCATCCTCACCACCACGTCACACAATTTATTCTTGACTTGAGTCCACGTCAGAACCCAACGTCAACAATGTTCTACATGCCAAAATTTTATCAAGAAGCAATATTAAAGATGAAGTTGCTATCACTAGGATGTCATTGACTCCTTTAGATGTGACACTGCCTTTGAAATTCGCAAGAAAACAGTTCTTGTTCATTGTGTTGTATGCAAAAACTATCAATAAAAGTTATGGCCAATCTCTATTCCATTTCCAACTGTTCCTTAAAAAGTTAATACGGTTGGTAATCTAGCACTTAAGCTAAAAGCTCAGCGAGCTAGCTTGCGGCGAGCACTTAAATTTTGGGAGCCGTATTCAAAATTTGTGAAAATTACAAAATTGTCCCTCATCCCGTCTATAAATTGGCTTTTAATGCTAGGTATTTTTCACACCAAATGAGTATTCTCTCCTCTTCTCTTACATTCTATTAATATATTGTTCTAAAATTATTAAATATATTCAAATATTTTGCTATATTACATTGTCTTCTATTCTACAAAAATATTTTGCTAATCTAGGTCAAAACATCCGACGTAGAATCAAGTTATAGCCAAGGCTTCGATGTCAACCAGATATTTGTTGATTCAAATGATCCAAAATTTGAAAGCCAGCAATCTTTCATGCCGAGTGTCGATCTAATAACCACTCAAGGGACGAATATGCCCGTAACGACTAGCCCTTCAAGAAAAATACAATATACTATTTTATTTGGTACAGCAGGATAAAATTATTTACCACGATAAAATTGGTATGATTCAGTGTATCTCAATCAAGCCTTCCTTAAACTTCTAATGGTCCACATTGTTGACCCTAATCTACAGTAAAAGCAACTATGTGAGCCATAAAGATCAGTAAATATGATAACATGCATAGCTTGTTCGTGATATCTAACAAATGAACTATTGCTCCACACACAACCAACCAGTCATAGAGGCCCCTGTCTCACGTATAAAGCACCACACGAGCTCTTCATAAATAAGACTTGTCAATATACATGGCGCACACATGCCTTGTTCCCAAGGACTTACCATGCCTTGACTGCCACCAATAACTTACCAATATCAAAAGATAAGACATGGCCATATCTTATCCACTGTTGGGCCCGAATACTGCGTCCAGTATATACACCCAAACAATGGGCCGCGGGGCCCCCAACACTGCGTCCAATGTATAAAACCAGTCAGCCAGTCGCCGAGCCCCCAACACTCACAAGGAGTACATTGCCCTCAAGTGGTATATCTACTTAGCTAGCTACTCAAGAAATGCATTATATGGCGTCCTCAACCAAATCATCTATTACATCAGCAGTGCACAACTCACCACATCATGACATGTTCCTCACATCTACTAATCATCCACATACTCAATGTATACATACTTGGCGTGCTACACATCATGCACAGTATAATAATATCAATCTATTAATGCACAAAAGTAAACACACTACATCATTCATGTATCACACATAAGAAGTATATACTCAACAAATTAAGCTTTGTACTGTAGGTGGAGTTATCATATTTACCTCTAAAGTTGCTTGAACACTTTATCCCTATATCACATGTATATTCACCATATTAAAAACATGCTATAAAGTATAAATGTTAAAAGGATGTAGGAATTACTTGGCTAGCTGAGTAGATTACCTGGCTGGCTAGGTAATTAGCTTGGCCAGCCAAGACATATTACCTGGATGGCCAGGTAAAAGTATGGCGGGATGGCCTGGTAATTAGCTTAGTTGGCCAAGACATATTATCTGGCTGGCCATGCATTTTACCTAGCTGGCCAGGTAAAAGTATGGTTGGCCAGGTAAATGCCTAGCAGCCAACATTCTAGCTGGCCAGGTGCAACAAGTTGGCTGGCCAGGTATAAAGCTTGGCCAGACACTTTTGAGAGAAAATGGGTGGATGAGAGTTGCCCGGGTTCAACGATTTTCCTAATAATAATAATAATTATTCTAATTTCCAACTATTTATAGTTTCTCTTAAAGGCCAACCTGCAATTAAATTTTTGTTTAATTGCTCATTTACCCTAGGGTAAATATAGCAATTATCCTTAACGGATAATCGTCATTTTAAAAATATTATATTTTATTGTTAATAAATAATTATCATTTCTTCTTACTATAAAAACGAATAAAACCATTTATTCTATTCTCAAAAATTTAAGTAAAATCTCAAAAGGCTATAGAAAATTATTTTTGACTAAAATGAAATTTAGGGCGACGGAAAGTACGCAAAATACAACCGAAGCAACCTCATCCAGTTAAAGAAGGAGGTCTCGGAAACATAAAGAGTCTGGCAGTTGGCAACATTTTGAAAAGAGGCCTTGCATCGAGTACAGGGTTGTGGTCGTCCATGCCGTATGTAATTACTGCAATAAGAAATTCAAGTGGCATATGGAGATTGGCATGACCTAGAACACACGACATCTCAACTCGTGTAAAATCCTGAAGGATATTGATACTCAGCAAGGGCAACTTCAGTTCGGCCCCGCCTCATCTAGGAGCAATCTAGGAGTTTAGCACTATGATCCAGCCGTCACTCATAAGGGGATGGCGTGCTTAGTAGTTGGAGTGGAGCTCCCGCTAAACATTGCCGAGAGTCCCTATCTCACAAAATTTATTCAATAGTGTCTCTAACCCAGTATGAACCAGTTGCTTGTAATACATTGTGTGCAGATACCATAAAATTAAATCAAAAGATGAAGAGTGATCTTATTGATGAACTACATCAATTTAACTGTGCAATTTCATTCACAAATGACTTATGGATGGGAAGTAACCATAGGTTTTATATCTCAGCCACAGCATACTAAATTGACTAAAATTGGATTTTACATTAAAAAAATTATTGTATTTAAGATTATTGATCTTCCACATGATGCACCCAACATCACTAGTACTATCATGGACATACTTAGAGTGTATAACATAACTAATAAGGTCTGGAGTTTTACTTTCGACAAGGCACTTGTAAATTCCCAAATAATTGACAAGCTTGTCCCCATTTTGAGGCCTGACTTTGATGGTAAGTTATTTCACATTCATTGTGTGTGCCATGTTATCAACCATAATGTTAAAGAGGCTCTTAAACTGATTGAGCCAAATATTATTAAAATTCACAATGCCATGAGCTACTTAACTGCTTCTACTCATTGAAGGTAAGAATTCAAGACCTTGTGCAGGGATATAGGTCTCCAACCACTGGCCTTTGGCCTTGATGTTGCAATCAAGTGGAATTCTATCTATTTAATGATCAATTCTTACAAGGGATATGAGGAGTTATTTCAGAGTTTTGGAATCACCATCAATGGGTAGGGGTGTTACGTTACTAACTCCGAATGATTGGAATTGTACCATGCAAGTTATGCAAATTTTTGTAGTTTATTTTAAAGTCGTGGTAGCGTGCTCTGCAACACAACATCCAACTTCCTCTAAAGCACTTATACAACCCATGAATATGGCCATTGATTTCACTGAGTACACAAAACATCTAGTTTTTGGCTTTTTTGTTCCAATTATTGAAGACAAGTTCAAAAAATATTAGGAAAAATTCCAATGCTTTTTCTTCTTGCTGCAATGGTTAACCCACGACTCAATATTAAGGGTGCATAGTGGCTCTTCAGTGGTATTTTGTATAACTTGGACTTGAACAAGGACATCGCTGCTGATTATGATTTAACAAAATATATGACGAGAGTTTACAATCAGTATGCCGATAAAATGCAAGCCAATTCTAGCCTATCACTGGTTGCCACTCGATCGCCACTTAAAACAATGTAGACTTGCCAAATAAGGTATGGAGCTTTCTTTTATCCACGCCTAAGCCTAAACCACCAACCTATGCCACACAATGTGCTTCTTCTTCCAATGAACACATAAATAATCTTAATCGAGATTCCTCAAACCCCTTAAGCAAAGCCGGTACTTTGCCTACGATATGTTAAGTCTTTGCACCTTACAAGAAGTTGAGGCATTTGATTTGTTAAGATGGTTGTGACAAAATGAACAACATCACCCCATCTTGTCAATGGCTGTACGTGACCTTCTTATGCTTCCCATGTCAACAGTTGCCTCGAAGGCAATTTTTAGTATGAGTGGTTGAGTAATGCCAGAAGATATATGCATGATGAAACTTGATATATTTGAGGCTTTAATGTGCCTAAAAGACTGGCAAGATGGGAGTCCGGTACACCCACCCACTGTGGACAGGGTTACAACCCCCACTTCTGATGTGACATACACATAGCCGACACACATGGTTGCCATGTATGCGCCACTGCCGGCCATGTGTACGGGCTTCAAAAGTGAGCAGTGTAACCCCGCTCACAGTAGGTGGGTGAACAATACCGTGCAAGATGGTGCTATGTGTACTCATTCTGAACTAACTGCCACGCTATCTGATAAGATGCAAAATTTGAGTTACCCATAAATTGGCAAGGCTTTGCTTTCTACAATTTTATTTTATTATTGTTAATACCAAATTCAGCCTTTGACTCAACAAACAAAATTTGTATTCGTGGAAAATTTGTATTTTAATCGGCTTGTGTAGTGAAAGTGTAAAGGCAAAGAATGTTTGCAATAAATGAAAGAGAGTAAATGCACCAAGGACAAGAAGAGTGAGATTTTTTTCAGTCCCCTCTCTCAGCTTCGTTTGCCTCTATTTATAATACCCCTTTTGCCAATTGCATGGGGGTGATAATTACATGCATTTAATGCTGGGCCCAGACGAATGACCTATGAGTCATGTCAACTGGGATTTGACCTTTACCTTTTGACTAATGACTACTTAAGTCATGTGCGGGGCCGGTGGCCATAAGCGATAAGGTCCCTCACTTGGGGTTCCCCAGCGGGTGCTTAGCTGGCGTGCTCGACAGGTCGCAGCTTGGGTTAGGGTACTATGAGCTCATTAGCATAGCACCCAGACGTCCAGAACTGCAAGAACATAGGAATGGAGACTTGCCTCAGAGGTCGATAAAACGGGCTCTTTAGGTCTTTCGGTCATTTGGTCGTTAAATTCGATGAACCTCTTGAAACCGGCTTCCAAGACCTTACAACCACGTGTGCTCTTCCGATCTCTTTTGGCCCTTTGCGACCTGATGGCTGCAAAATGCCCCCTCAAGGTCGCTGTTTCTGACCTTCGGAGTTAGCGGCCTTGAAGTTTCGCTAATAATTCCCTTTAAACTTTTTGCCGCTCGAAATTAGACTCTTTGAATTTCAAAACGGTTGAGATGACGCATTTAGCCACGTGTTACTCTTTTGGTGGGATGACGTGTCTCAGAGACTTAAAGGCAATAATCATTAATTTGATTGTTGTCCTTTAGTTTCCCAAAGAATCATGCAGCCATCACACCATACCCAACCTTATTTATACTTTTCCCTTCGCCTCCTTTTTCCCTGCATTTCCTATTCACTTCGCAGAAAGGCTTTTATCTTCAAGGGATTCTCACTTTCTAAAGTAATTCTTCTTTATAATTTCTGGGATTTCTTTGGGTAGACTTGGGTTAGCGAAATGACAACTGGAGAAGGGGAGGTCTCCCAAGCGAGTGCTGGCTGGTCTAGTGAAGAAGTGGAGGAACTGAAAGTCCCGGTTGAGTGGGAGGAGAGAGAAAGAGGACGAAGAAGAGGAGGAGGAAGCAGAGACAAGCTTTAGTGGGTGTCATCCAGTGGTGGTAGTGTTAGAGAAGGGCCTGTCGTGGTTAGCCAAGGACATCCTCTCACAGGTGAAGGAGGGGGATTTGCGTATCGTTCACCGTCGATACCGTGTATTGAGTGGTATAGCATTGTGGCTTCCTTATAAAGAGGAGAGGGCCTATAATCCTCCTAGTGGGTGCGTAGCGGTGAATACGAAGATGTTTCAGGCCGGGGTCAGGGTCTCTCTTCTCAGACCTGTGATTCGGTTGTTGCAGTTCTGAGGGGTAGTCCCCTCACAGATTCTACCAATGGGGTCGAAGACCATAATAGGGGCCTTTGCCTTATGGCAGCATAAGGGCTGGGGATTTCCCAGCCCTGAAGATTTTGACTCCTATTATTTGTTGAAATCCTCTCCCTCTAGAGGGAACGGTTGATTCTATGTGGCCGCTTGCCCAAAATCGAGGGCCCAACACCTCTAGGGCAATCTGGTGAAGGGTGTACCAGACTCAGTCCCAGAGTGGAAGAAGAGCTGGTTCTGGGTAGGAGGCAACTGGAGGACCTAGCTGACCCTAGACCATGAGGATACAAATGTTGCAACCTGCTATGTAAAAGCTACCCAGCGAACTCTTTTTCGGAGCTATGGAGCTAATACTTTTTTTTCTCCCTTTTGTTTAAAAAATCGACAAATAACAATTGGTATCTTCGACCTTCAAGGAATGAGCTCAAGAGGTCACTGGGTTGGAAGCTCAAGCTCACTACGTCAAGGCCCTGACCAACGAAGATACCCTGATCGAGGTTGGTATTTCAGCACTGAGGTTGGAACGTAGCAATAGCAGTCCCAATAACAGTAAGTTGCAAATGTGCTATGGATCTGTTTGCATCCATATGGCGACCTAACACATGCTTTTTTCTTTTTCTAGGCCAGGGAAACCACCAAGAAAAAACTCAAAAGATGAGGTCCGCTGAAGAAGTTGTCGCTGCTTTGGAGAAGAAAGAGCAACGGAAGAGACTTCCCGAGAGATCGGAAGAGCGGCCGCGGGCAAGCGGGTCCCGAAAGAGGCCGACCTTACAGTCGCTGACTCCTCTGCCAAGTGACAGTAGGCTGCTCCCTCACCCACTCCCCCTGGCTTTTCCCCTACCTCTCTGCCCCCAATTACGATGTTAGATAGGAAGGGAGCACTGGTTCAGGAGAAAAGGGTTCTGGACCCACTGGCGGACGACCTATTCCTCCCTGTTCAACCAAACCACCGACGCTCTTCCGATCTGGAAAAAATAAAAGATAAGAGGCCTAAGGCGCTGCTCAACTTCAACCTCTCGAAGAGGCCCCTCGAGACTGTTCCGGAAGGGCTGGTTGAGAATCTTGGCAATGCCATGAGCGACGTAGCCAGGAACTGGTCGAAAAGTGGGAGAAGTATGCGAGCTCACTGAGATCTTCCAAAAAAGTGCAGCTATGCTAGGTCGATCAGCTGTCTTGGACCAGCATGCGGAAGCTTGTGTTCGTAGAGTAATCCAGGACACGAAAAAATTGACCAAAGAGGCAGACTTAGCCACAAAGGCGAAAGAAGAGGCTGAGCTGGTGCTAAAGGAAAAGGAGAAGGATCTGGCTGTTTCCAAGGATGAGGCCGCCCTATTGAGAAACAACCTGGAGACCTCTAGGAAAAAGATTGAGGAGCTAGAGAGCATGTTAGCGACCAAAAGGTGGAATCATGAGCAAGCTCTGAGGGAGGCTAAGAATAGGGACGTGTCCGGGGAGCTTATTGGGTACAAATAGGTGGTAGCCAAGTACAAGAGCTTAGAGAAGTACAAGCAAGCTAACATCGAGCTGTATTACGAGACGGCCAAGGGTGTTCTTGAAGAGGTTATTAAGGCCGGGCCTGAGTACGACCTCGATTTCCTTAAAGAGCAAGTAGCTAAGCTCAAGCACGACTGCAGCTATGAGAGCTTGGATGATGAGGATACCGAGGCTGAGGCTCCTGTCAGTGAAGAGATTGAGGTCCTTGCTCCAGAAGACTAGACCTGAAGCTTCACCTTTTTTTATTTTTGAGATCCCCTTGTACTCATGAAATGAAAAAGTTTTTTATACAACTGTTTGTTTGTTTAAATTGATACGTGTGCTCTTCCGATCTGTACAATGCCTTTGGGCAAATCCACAAACCAAAGTGTAAGGATGCATAACCAGAAGCTCGTTCTGGTTTAGGTTGCATACAATGGGTTCGAGTGAGGATTTTGTTCCAAGTGTGAGGCCGTTTATCAAGAAGCTTGTTCTAGCTTCAGTCGCATAACCCACTATCGCAAGTGTTAGGTTGCTAGTCGAGGGCTTACTGCGACCTTGATTCGCGCAACTGTTAACCTGGATGTGAGGTTGTTGACAGAAAGTTATTTCGCGTGTCGATAAGTCAAATCTATTTCAGATAAGTGTTAAGTCGCTGGCATGAAGCTTATTCCTACCTTGGTCGCTTTAACCTTTACTTAGTCATAGATTTGTCTTATTTGTAGTCGTGGAAAAACATGGGCGTGATGATTTAATCGAACTAAACAGATATACATGAATTACGCAGTGTGGATTTCTATCGGCTGGTGAAAGCAATTTTAATTTACCAAGTATGTCCTGTCATTTCAGGGCGCAAGGTTTTTTGGAGTTGATGCCCGGCTATTGATAGTATTTCTTCGGGTGTTTTATGTTCCAAGGGTTCATCAACTCGTTCCTTTGCATGTCCTTGAGCTCGTAAGCCCCATTTAGCAGGATTCGCTTGACTCGGTAGACACTTTCCCAACTGGGCCCAAGGGTCCCTGAGGCCTGTTCTTTATTGGAGAGGAATACTTTGCTCAAGACTAAGTCTCCAACTTCAAAACGGCGTACTTTAACCTTGGTGTTGTAAAACCTGGCACACTTCTGTTTATATGCCGTATTTCTGATTTCAGCCAACTCACTTTTTTTGTCAATTAGTTCGAGCTCATTGGCAAGGCACTTTCCGTTTCCCATTTCATTGAAATGTGCTCCCTAGAGGTAGGGACATCTAACTCGATGGGGACCATTGCCTCAGTTCTGTATGTGAGAGAGAAAGGCGTTTCTCTAGTCAAAATTCGGCAGGTCATTCAATAGGACTACAGAACCGCGGGTAGCTCTTCGGTCCAGCTCTCCTTTAGGGCCTCCAAACACTTTTTTAATGTCTGTTTGATAATTTTATTGATCACCTCAACTTGTCCGTTAGCTTACGGGTGGTGTGGGGTGGAGTAGAAGTTCTTTATGCCTAACTCTTCACAAAATATTCTGAATCTTGTATTGTCAAATTCCTTGCCATTAACCGTGACTATGGCATTCGGGACCCCAAATCTGCATACAATTGATTTCCATATAAAGCTCGTTGTTTTCTGTTCCGTAATGATGGCCAGTGCTTTGGCTTTTACCCATTTTGTGAAGTAGTCGACCACAACGATAGCGAACTGAGTTCCTCCTTTGCCTTTCGGTAAGGGGCCAATGAGATCTAGCCCTCACTTGGTGAAGGCCACGGCCCTATGACTAAGGTTAGCTCTTCCGGCAGGCTCTTGATGAGGGAAGGCAAACCTTTGGTGTTTATCGCAAGTTTTGGTGAAGTCAATTGCGTCTTTCCTGAATCTAGGCCTTAGTATCGGCGAAGTCGATACCTTAGTATTTTGTGTGCTAGGGCTTCTCCGCCTGAGTGGTTGCCGTAAACCCCGGAATGTACTTCTTCCAGTACGGCTCGTGCTTCGATAGGTGTGAGGAATCTTAGTAGTGGTCCAGCGAAGCTTCTTTTGTATAGCTTTCCATCAATGAGCGAGAATCTGGCAGCCTAGTGTCTGAGCTTTCTGGCCTCCACGTCAAGGGGGCCACTCTCTCATTTAGGAACTAGATGATAGGGTCTATCCAGTTGTTTGCCTGGTTTATTTCTACTATTGCCACTCCCGCTTTGTCGATTGACTAGGTTGCTAGTTCGCCGATTGGGATGCTTTGGAGCTCGCTTGCTCCCTTGCTGGTCGCAAGCTTTGCTAAAGTATTGGCATGACTATTTTCAGCTCGAGGGATTCGCCTAATTTAAAAATGATCTGTAAACTCCACTTGTTTGGTTTACGACAAGTTAGGAGTCACTCTTGATTATCAATCTTTTGACGCCCATTGATTTTGCCATACTAACCCTTACCAAAAATACTTCGTATTCCGCCTCGTTATTAGTTGAGGCAAAACTATATTTGACAGCTTGGCAGTAGTAATTCCCTATGGGGCTGATCAGAACAATTCCGGCTCCAGAGGCATAGTTGGTGGAGAATCCATCAGCGTATAGTTCCCAAGCTAACGGTTCTATGCTTTTGGGGTTGGACTCAGCGGGCGTAAGCTTGGCTATAAAGTCAACCAGGGCTTGGCCTTTGATGGCTGTACTTGGCTTGTAGTTAATGTCGTATTGACTGAGTTTAATAGACCATTTGACCAAGCAACCTGAGAGGTCAGGTTTTTGAAGAACCTGTCTCAGGGGGGTGCTGGTTAAGACGTTGATTGTCTGCTCAAGGAAATAGGGCCGGAGTTTCTTCGAGGCAATCACGAGGGTATACCTGAGCTTTTCTATAGGCAGGTATCTGAGCTCTGCGTCATGCAAAGCTTGGCTCACACAGTATACTGAGAGCTGGGCCGCTCCTTCTGTTTTGACCAAGACTGCGCTGATCGAGGACTCTGAGACAGCCAAATACAAGGACATCATATCCCCTATCAACGGTTTAGATAATAGGGAAGGAGAAGAGAGGTGTTCTTTCAGCTTTGTGAAAGCGACCTGACACTCAGTCCATGCGAATTCCTTCAATCTTTTAATGGCCTCAAAGAAGGGCTTGCATTAGTCTATTGATCACTACACGCGATTTAGTGCAGCAATCCGCCCTGTTAGACGACTTCTTTCACCAACTTCGAAGGCTCCATATCAAGGATTGCCTTAACCTTCTCTGGGTTTACTTTGATTCCCCTCTGGTTAACTATGTATCCTATGAATTTCCCTGACACCATTCTGAAAGAGCATTTCTTTGGATTAAGCTTCATCTTATAGCTTCTTAGGACTTGGAACATTCTGGAAAGGTCCTCAATGTGCTGCTCAGCTCGAAGGCTTTTGACGAGCATGTCGTCGATGTATACTTCCATGGTTTTGCCGAGCTAACTTTTAAACATGGAGTTTACCAGTCACTGGTAGGCTACCCCAGCATTTTTTAATCCTAACGGCATCATTTTATAGCAATAAAGTCCTCTATCTGTTATAAACAAAGTGTGTTCCTCGTCCCCTGGGTGCATGGTAATTTGATGATAACCCGAATAAGCATCCATGAAACTTAACAGCTTGTGTCCAGCAGTGGCGTCAGCCATCTGGTCGATTCTGGGTAGGGAAAACTTGTCTTTGGGACAAGCCTTGTTTAGATTTGTAAAGTCGATGCAAATTCTCCAAGTGCCGTTACTTTTTTTAACCAGGACGAGATTGGCTACCCATTGAGGATGTAGCGCTTCTCTTATAAATTTATTTCCAAGTAGTTTGTCCACCTCCTTTGCCAAGGCCTCATATCTTTAGCTTTGGAGGGGTCGTCTTTTCTATTTTACGGGCTTGGCCGTAGGGTCGACGTTGAGTTTATGCAGGCGTGTGTGGGGTCGATGCCTCCATGTCCTCGTGGACCCATGCAAAAACATCTAGGTTTTGTTTCAGGAATTGGACAAGTAAGGTTCTCATAGACTCCTTCAGCCTTGCCCCAATTTTGAGTTCCACTTCTGGCCTATCGTCACTTAGTCTTATGGTCTCAAGCTCATCACCTGGGCAGGCTTATGCCTCGGAATTACCGACTCTTGGATCCAGGGTATACACTTCTAACAGACGTGTCGTGTTAGTGACGTATTCCAGGTTGAGTTTTGGCGACGCAGGCTGGTCGCCTCGTATGGTCGCAATTCCTTGGGTGGTGGAGAACTCCATGACGTAGCGAAATACCTAGGTCGTGGCTTTAAGTTCGCACAAGAGGGGTCGCCCGAGTATGGCGTTGTAGCTTGAAGGTGCGTCTACAATAGGGAAATCCGCCAAAATTTTCCTTTTACAGGGGCCGTCCATTAATTCGACGACGAGCGTGACCTGGCCCTTAGCTTTTATGTGACCTCCAGTGAAACATTGAAGCCTGACCTCATAAGGCCGTATATCCCCAGGATCCATCTTCATCTGTTGGAAAGCCTTCCAATAGATAATGTTCGCAGTGCTGCCATTATCGACCAAGGTTTTCTGAATTTTGACCCCTGACACTGTCATGGTAATGACGAGGGCGCCCATATGGGGGTTTGGTTGGTTGCGGACAGCCTAATGGCGAGGGGAGAAAGAACTCGCTGGAGAGGAAGGGAAATGTTTCTCAGGTGAGTGATAGGAGATCTAGGTTTTACGCACGAGACCTAGCCTCTGTCTCCTAGAACAGTCCGCTCCAAGGTCCCTGATGCTAAGCATGCGGACCTCGGCTGGAGGTCGGTTCTTAAGAGGCTGGGTTTCGAGGTCTGCTAGGGGACAAGCTTGTCATTCCAACCCTTAGTGATCTGCTATGAAGTCACCCAAGTATCCTTGTCTAATCAACTGTTCGATCTCTCGCCTTAGGTGCCTACAGTCGTTTGTGACGTGCCCCACGACCCTATGGTACCTACAGTATTTGGATCGGTCCCCATTTTTCACCCCCCTCCTTACACGTTTTGCCTCAAGCAAGATTGGGTTTCCCCTTAGAATGTCGAAGATGTATTCTATGGAAACGCTAAGGACTGTAATCGGCTCACTCGCCTTAGATGCCTACAGTTGTTTGTGCCGTGCCCCATGACCCTGTGGTACCTACAGTATTTGGATCGGTCCGCATTTTTCACCCCTTCCTTACACATTTTGCCTCAAGCAAGATTGGGTTTCCCCTTAGAAGGTCGAAGATGTATTCTGCGGAAACACTAAGGACTATAATCGGCTCAGAAATGGTAGAAGGTTTCTTATCTTTCCTCTGGTTGGAAACTTCTTTTACCCCGAACTATTTTTGTTCCAGGTTTTTCAGTCGTTTTCTCAATCGAACCAGCTTGTAGGTCTATTGGGAGGCTAGCTGGTAACCTCGAAGAATTTCTGAGGACGAGCTTATCGTGCGTTGGCAAGAACGAGCGAGCTTCAGTCTCTTTCTCCTTTGTCCGTGCTTGTTCGGTCGATGTGGCTCAGGCGACCTCGGCCTTCCATGGCTTTGTAAGGGCTGGGGGCCCAATCTTATGAAAATGCGGCCCCCAGCTGTGGTTTCGGACGCGTGTTGTTAGGAAGTTGGTGGGTTACATTGTTGTAGCCGATGCACTTCCTCAACGAGGACTTCCACCTGCCACTAGAGGGTCTCAGTTTCCGTGGCCGCCGAAGGTCATAAGGGACCTGCACCACCCACGCCTCGGTTCCTTCGAGGCTCGGAGGCCAATCGGCCATCACTGTTTTTTGTTCTTTGGCTTCCGAAACGTTTTCCACTTATTTCCTTTCAATGGGAGTTTTTTTTTTTTTACACAGCTTTTAGTAGACTTTCCCACAGACAGCGCCAATTTGTTGGTATCAAATTCAGCCTTTTGACTCAACAAGCAAGATTTGTATTCGTAGGAAATTTGTATTTGAATCGGCTTGTGTAGTGAATGTGTAAAGGAAAAGAATGTTTGCAATAAATGAAAGAGAGTAAATGTGCCAAGGACAAGAAGAGTGAGATTTTTTTTCAGTCCCCTCTTTCAACTTCGTTTGCCTCTATATATAATACCCCCTTTGCCAGTTGCATGGGGTGATAGTTACATGCATTTAATGCTAGGCCTAGACGAATGACCTATGAGTCACGCCAGCTAGGATTTGACCTTTACTTTTCGACTAATGACTACTTAAATCATGTTTAGGGCTGGTGGCCATCACCTTACATTCAATGCTAAAGTCCCATCAGCCGTAAGCGATAAGGTCCCTCACGTAGATTCCCTAACGGGTGCTTAGCTGGCGTGCTCGTCAGGTTGCAGCATTGGGTTGGGGTACTGTGAGCTCGTTAGCATAGCGCCCAGACATCCTAAACTACAAGAACATAGGAATGGAGACTTGCCTCAGAGGTGTCGTTTGGTCGTTAAATTGGATGAACATCTCGAAACTGGCTTCCAAGACCTTACAACCATTGACAGTTTTTGACTTTTGGCCCTTTGCGACCTAATGGGTACAATTATTAATATTTTTTAGTTTCCATAATTTATTAGTTGTTTATGCATTTTTTCCTAATAAAAAATGGTACACGAGCATTTTGTCATGTACGATTTTAACTCCCCTACATTTTTGAGCCAGTCCCAAGCCCAGATAAAGGAAGAGGGTTTGTGAATTGTAATCTTATATTTGATATATTATAATCGAACAATTCTTTTGTTCCCTCTAGCCTTTTGCAATGAAAAATTTGTAAAAACGCAAAAAATAAAAAATAAAAAAATAAAAGACAAAAGAAAAAACAAAAGAAAAATAGAAAATATAGGTGAGCTAACGAGCAGCTCGGCTCAGTTTGGGCTCCAGCTCGAGCCCCAACCCGAGCGCAAGTGCGAGTACTTATACGTGATAGTGATAAAAACTGGCTTATTAGCGACGGAACTTTTCCGACGGATAGGCATCCGTAGAAAATTTCTAATGGAAATGTCGGAGATTTCCAACATAAAGGGAAATGTTGGAAATTTCCGTTGGAGACTAAAAGTTGCTTTCCGTTGGAATTTTCTGACGGAGTCTAGTAGGCCGTTGGAATTTTCTGACGGCCTATATTTCCGACATAAGGCATATGTTGTCGAAAAGTTCCAATAGAAGTTGGTAACAGTTAGAACTTTTCCGAAAGAAACCAAGTGCCGTCAGACATATCCAATGGACGAAAGGTTTGTCATAAATTTTTGACGGAATATACTTTTTGTTGGATCTCCTTCACAGTATTTTAATCGATTTTGTTCATCCACCCACTGTAGGCGGGGTTACACCGCCCACTTCTGATGTGGCACACGCATGGCCGCCGTGTGTGAGGACTATGTGTGTACCACGTCAGTAGTGAGCGGTGTAACCCCGCCCACAGTGGATTGGTGAACGGGACTCGTATTTGAATCCCCTTTGTAATTCTTGAAATTTTTCCTTCTTTATTCTACTAAATATTTGTTAATTAGCAAGGAAAACATTTTTTGTTGAACTTGAAGGTAATTTTATAACCCATCCATTTACTTTAATAATATGTTTTAATACGCATTAATGTTTTATAATAAATATATACATTAATTTTTAGACTATCAAAAATATATAGAGATACGTTAACTGATAGTAAAAAGATAAAATTTATTCTAAATTTAAAAACATTACAAACTTAAAATAATATTAACAGTAAACAACTCTTCGATGTAAAATAGAAAATGATTTTATATATTGTCTACGTAATTAAAAGTACAACTGGGTTAAAAAAAAAATGCAACAAAGTTAAGCAAAAAAAACACCACAATGGACATAAACAATCTCATAAAGGACACCATTAGAGTGGAACAAAAATAAACATCAAACATGAAATCATAATCTGTATAATCAACAATTATAGTTACAGAATTCACAAGGTATGGGTAGTTAGGTGTCGTCCTCCAACTATTGCTAGACACATATGTGCGCCCGTGTGGACACAAACCCATTTCCTTGCTCCATTCGACATATCTTGACATACACTTGTTTGATAAAAGACTCGATTCCATACAATCACATGATATTTGACAATCCATTTGCGAAAAAAAAATATTATGAAGTAAATTTTAATGAACCCAGTGAAAATAAATAAATAAATATCTATAAACTATAATCATCGATGAAGATTTTAGTATTCAGTTATTTGTTGTTAGGTTTAAAACATTTGTTGTAAATAAGATTTTTATTGATTATTGGGTTTTTAAAACAAAAAAAAAGTACATATTTATTAAATACAATCAATAAATTCTAGTAGACTCTTTTTTTTATTTTTTAGTTTTAATTAAACAATGAATTTGGGCCCGAGGACAGTTTTGAAAAATGTCTTTTTCGGTCTTTCTCCCTTTTTTTAAATGAAAAAAGTAATAATTTTGGACTCTAGCGTATTTAATCTAACATAAAACAAGAAAAGTGTCCATATTCAACATATTATTGCGCACACAAATTTTGTAAGATTCTTAAACTTCTACAACTTAAAACATTATTGAAATTCATATCAATATATATATATATATCTTAGTTGATATTGAAAGTGGAAGGAAAAATTCTTTCTTTAATAATAACAAGAAATTAATTTTACTATGTAAATAAGTTATCTAATATATAAAGAGACGTTCATATTTAAAGTCATGTTATTCAACATGAAGCTAAATATTTAGGTCGGGATTAGCATTATCCGATATAAAGTTTGTCTTAATTAAAATAAAGACCTTTTTTGCAATTTAAATTTGTACCCCCATAAATTAAAATTTCTGACTCCATTGCTACAACGAATACCCTTTTTTATAACGAAAATAGGAATTCATTTCATAATAATAAGATGTACGTACATTTCACAATAATTAACAATATTGAATAGTATTGTAATATATAAAACCAGTGATAAAACATTCATTTAGTGACACACACAAATAATGTAGAGTATAAAATGACAGTAAATCAAATATAATATTAATTATTATTTGTATCCAATGTTTTAAAAAAATATTCACATTAGCTTGCGGTTGGGACTTTACTTCCCAACCTCTAGGTTCAAGGTTCAAATTCACCCTTCACATTTGGAAAGAATTAAATTCGAGGGTTTACAGGTTTCGATAGTCACAATATTTTCATTATAAAGCATTAGCAACGTGGCCTTCACTGATTGCATTTTCGGGCTTTATCGATGGATTTTTGCCGTTGTTGAAAGTCACTTTTTGAGAGTGATCGATGTCTACTAATGAAATGACAAATATTGTGCAACGTACGGGTGCAAAAACTAAGAATAATATAACAAAGTCAGTAGTTTTAGAATTATAAATAATGAAAAGTAAAAACAGGAAAAAACAAAGTTGTAACACTCCCAACTATTTATGTAACCCTTCCATATTACATTATGGAATAAATCATTAATTGGATTTGAAAATTTTCCTAAGGAATAAAACACGGGTGAATAAAATTTCAGATGTTCGATCACATATTATTTTCATTAAACTTAAATACATAAAGTAAATTTTGAAATATATGTATATTAGCAATAAATTTGAATATAATTATAACATCCACAAGGATGATCTTATCCGAGAAAGTTTATTTCGTTATAAAGTTTAAACTTCTAAAATATGTACTAAGGGTACTTAAATCAGGAGCAGAAGACAAACTAGGATTTATTTATATAAAATCTACTTTACTGTTGTAAAGTAATAATAAATTATTAACTTAAGATAGTCATAACCGTTTTAGGTTTCCCTTGTGGCTGACCCATGCACGACGGTCAAGGCCCCAGTACATAATTATTCGGTCATCTCGGATTTGCCACCGACCCTGTTACTTGCATTCAAACACCTCCAATGCAAAAATATATTAGC
>CAVNYN010207512.1:0-10217 GCA_963692815.1 Nyctanthes arbor-tristis | reverse complement strand
CCTGATCAACTTGTAATTGCGTTAGTGAATTCGTGAGGAAACCGAGAGGTAAGTCACCAATTTAGCACTTCAATAGAAAACATAAATTGCATAGAAGATAGGGATATCCTTTTATGATTTGTGTGACCATAAAAATGGTTTCTTGTTAATTAATGCACTCAACTAGGTTAAAATTCACATAGAGATATAGTGGGTTTACTTGGTTGGGTAGATTTGAATTTGCTCGAGAGAGGTTTTCAATTAAATTTGTGAAACTGGTTGTGAGCACATGATGGTGAATTGTCATGAGGGGGATTGCATAATTGGAACGCCTGTTTATTGTGGATTCGTGAGTCTCAACGCTTTCATTCATATATTCTCTAGTCCTAAATTTAAGTTGCTTCTTAAATTAAATTAGATAGAGTATTTAATTGTTAGTTTTAAACAAACTCACTATTCTTTGATAAACTCTTAATTTCCTTATTCAATTGTTGTGAAATTGACTCAAGTGAAATAGGTGACAACTTTCCCTGTGGGATCGACATTCGGGACTCTTCTAGTCCTATACTACTTGAACGATATCGTGCACTTGCGATTTCGCCTATCATTACTCAAAGACTGTGAGGAAGAAAGGAGAATGTTGGAGAGGAGGGAGAGAGATGGAGGCCTTTGTAGCTACTGATTTGGTTGTTGGGGCAAGAAGTGAGGGGTTGGAAATTATATATACTAGTATTTTTAGTATAGGGTTACATGAGGATGGAGGTGTTGAATAAAGACCACCATTTGTGGCAAGCTATTTTGAATTGCTTGTTTTCAATGTAACCAATTGAATAAGAAACTAAGCAATTGTAATAAGAAAATAAGTAATTAAATTTTTAGTAGAAATTGGCTAATGAATAAAAGAAAATTTGTAAAACGTTAATTATGTTTAACTTATTTAAATGGCTAATCAAATGGTAAATAACTGAATAAATAAGTAAATTCTTATTTAAGATAAATCTTTATTATGTATAATTAAATTAAGTTAAAGAATTAAAATCAAAGAAACTGGTAGCGACTCGACTTAAGAATTTGAAATTGGAAAATTTATAGTTTTAAAATTTTCGGTTGCTACAACAGTGTTTGACCCAAAAGAAGGGATTGGAGTTTGAAGTTAGAAGATACACTCTGGGCATACAGGACTACTTATAAGACACCAATTGGCATTCCTCCATATAGATTGGTGTTTGGTAAGCCTTGCCATCTTCTAGTAGAGTTGGAACATAAAGCTTTTAGGCGGTGAAATAGTGCAACATGAATCTTAATAAGGTAGGAATATATAGGAAATTACAGTTGCTAGAGCTTGAGGAGATACCCAATGACGCATATGAGAATACATTGATCTTCAAAGAGAGAACCAAAACTTTCCATGACCAGAGAATTTCAAGAAAAAGTTTCATTGCAGAGTAAAAAGTTCTTTATCACTCAAGACTTAATTACTTCTAGGTAACTGCATTTCCATTGGGTAGGTCCTTTTGTTATTACTAATACTTTTCCCCATGGTGTAGTGAAAACCAGGAGCTTAAAAATAGATAAAGTGTTTAAGGTGAACAGTCATCGCCTTAGACTGTACTATGATGGTTTACAAGTCAACAATATAATTGAAATTAATTTGAAGGACCAGATCTATACCAATTAGCCAATGAAATGCTAAACGCTAGTCTAATTCTCATTATTTGTCCAAATGTGGGAAAATTATAATGAGAAGAGTAGTAGAATGTGTATTGGAAATGAAAAAAGGTTTGAAATATATGGTTGTAATTGAGCAGTTGCCATGTCAAATCAGTGGTAAGTAAAATTATAAATTGAGAAAATAATGAGAGTCAAACAATCTTTAAATCGAGCTAACGACAATAAACAAAGGCGCTAATTGTAAGGCAATCCAAGAAGGGAGCTTTATTTATTTATTCATTTCTTTAACTCTTGCATGTTCATCTTTATTTTCTCTCTTGTGTTTTAATTTGATTTGTTAGCCGTGACTTTTATTTGAGTATTTTTTTATTCTTAGGTGTAGCATAGATTTTACGTGTGGCTAAAGGAAATTAGTGTTTTCAATTTCTTTAGCTTTCCTTAAATTTAATTCTCTAGAAAACAAAAGAAACTTTTTTTTGAATTTTGATTCCAATCCTTCTCACCAAACCATTAAAACCCTCTTATCTTTTCTGTATGTAAACACACAACCTTTCCAATCGTCGGGGATCCCCATTGCTGTCCCTCATGTCATATGGAACCTCCTAGCAATCGGAGCCACTGCCGACAGCTACCAGCATCCCTCTTTTCTTTCTGCAAACTCTCGTACCCCTTTCTTGAAACACTCGAACTCTTTGGACTTTCCCTTTCTGACATTTGCAACATCACTGGCTGACGAAACCTCCATCTCCCTTTCCTATCTAAACAATTGAACCCCTGCTCATCTAGTCCTAAACATTCGAACACAGCCCCATTGTCGTGCCAAACTCAAAGTGAAACACAGCTCCCTGATTTTCTATTTGAACTTAGTCCTCTATGAATAACACTTTTGGCTCTGAATCAACTGTGGGAATTTTAAGAACAAGCTCTTTGTAAATCTCAGTAGGGGTTTCTAGCTCAAATTCAAGGCAAGTGCTTCATTGCTCTTCCATTTTTGGCTGACTTTTGGGATAGATTTTGTGTATTTCCTGCACTCTTTTTTGCATTTGAATTGTTCTTCAATAAGTAATTGTTGCCTTATGAGCTTGGATTGCAGAGTTCGTGTTATTCTTCCCTAAATGAACTTGCTCGATATGTGTTTGACGAAACATTTCAATGGATTTCCATACCTTCTTTTGCTTGAATTGTTATGCTCTTTGTTCTTGTATATATACGTTAGTTGCTGGCGGTATCGGCTGAATTGTGGGTTTGAATTTGAATATAAGGATACCGATTCTTCTTGTATTTATCCACAAGAATGTGCTTACTAGTTGTTTGATGGAATATTCAAACTAGCTCTTCTCATAATTTTGACTACAGTATGGTAATTCTTGAATATGTTGTTTAAGTTTATGGAATATTTTTTTGACTATGGTATGGTACTTCATGAATATGCTGTTTAAGCTTATGGAATTATTTGCTTTAGCATGCATCTCTTGTAGAACGGCCCCTAGAGATAAATTCACCACTTACATGTAGCTTTTCTATAAATATAAGAATTGCACTGAAATTGTTGTAAAGCATTTTGCTATAGATCTCCATGGAAATCGTTTCTTTAGCTCATGAAGCACTTGGCTTATTATTTCATCTCACATTGCTTTAGTATGTTACATTGAGAGATTGGGGACGAAGTTCAATACTAGTCATCGTTAGATTGGTTCCAATTCATTTTGGTGTTCCATTTTGCCTTGTTGCTTTATATGATCTTCTCACTTACAATATGGAATACTATGACTTGGTTTTGAATTATCTTTGCCTTGGCTAAATATTTTCTATTTTCTTGACTTAGGCAGTTCAAATTGGAAGGCTTTTGAAAGGAACACAAGGCATCAAAAAGGAAGGGCAAGCAAGTACCTGACCAAGAAGAGGACTCATGGGCTACTCGGGATTTCATCAAAGAGAGAAAGGTTCTTTTGAAGGATTTCATGGACACTGGCTATGGCATTGTAATAGATACATGTGGATGGATGAAATATTTGATGGAGCTTCCAAGGAGGACCTTGAAACTGGTCCAAGATTTCGAACGAAATTTCAATGAAGACATCGAGTCTGAAGGGACCTGGTGAGCACATCAACAAAAGTGGATCAAATTTACCACAGGCATGATCAATGATTTCTTGGGTTTGGATAGCTCTGATGTGGTGTTAATGCATGAGCTCAAGTTTTCATGTAGCAAGGATGATCATGCTCGTTGTCTCTAAAGGATGGAACCATCTGATGAGGTTGTGATGCAGCGGTTTTATTTGTGACAATGCATGGTACTTGCACCACTTTGTTGACTCTAGTGTTGAGCCTACTTCCAACAAGACCTCAATCAATCCCAATCGGGGACGGTTGTTGTACAATATGTGGATGGGATAGAAGTTTGAATTGGAGGCCCTTATCTGTAGGCAGATTCGGGAGTCTAGGGTCTCCAAGGCTACAAATAAGTGGCTTATCTTCCCATGTGATAGATAGTTATTTGTTTGTTTAAATCCCCCAAATGTATTGTTAATAATGTGACATTATGTTTAAAAGTTCATTTTTTACATTCAAATTGGAGAATTTTTGGTTAAAGTAAGTCAATTTGAGTGAATTGGGATAACTTCAGTGCACATTACGAAGTTCGGGGAAAAAAACAAATGAAATTGAAAGATAATGTACAAAAATATAGGCGCCGGAAGGCATGTGGCTGCATAGCCAATCCATGCGGCTGCATACGAAGACAAAAAGTAGGCAGCCAAGTTATGCGGCCTCCGTCTGGCCATCCATAAGGCCGCATGTGTGACGGAAAAGAAATAAGCAACTATGCAGCCGTATGGACACACCATGCTGGCAAATGCGGCGGAAGTCAAAAGATAGATAGTGGGCAAAACGTTTGTACAAGCACACAATTCCAACAATGCAGCCACACGACACAACCAAAATACAGGTAGAAAGCAGGCCAAGAGACCTATGCGGCCGCATGGGTACATCATGTGCCTGCATGGGGGATTCGCGGATTTTGTTTAGTTTCCTATTTTAATTAAAACTCTTTTCATTGCCAACCTATTTGCACGAATTTTACTTTTTTCTTATGATTTCGTGGACCTTATAAAACGGGTCTAACCTAGTATTGAGGTCACACCTTCGCATATACATTCACTTTACATTGAAATACTTAGTTTTCTCGAGATTCTGTAGAAGTTTGGTTCGGTTTCTGACTTGAAGTTTTGGGGTTGTAAAAATATTGGTGCAGTCATCTTTTTATCCAGCTTCATTCGTCAAAACCCAGTGATGTATTCTTAATCTTGTATGCTTAATTTTGTCAATTCCATGAGTAATGTAGCCACGTTGTGAACCCTAGTTATATGTTTATTGATTGGACTTGTTAAATTGGTTTCTAGTTGATTCTTTGTCATTGCTTTGTATTGGGTTCACCTATTAGAGCTCGGTAGGTGGATGTTTGTTGGTTTATGTTGAACTCGAGAGAGGAATGCATGAATAAGATTTAGGCGATAGAGAACACTAATTTAGACAGGACAAAGAGATTTTCTTGTGGTTAGTGCTATCACGTAGATTGAACTTCGGGGATATTTACATGAGTTTCTTGTTGTTAATGGACTTAAGAGGGTTGTTAACACCCTCAATTAGAGAAAGGTTAGGGGACCTAATTTAGTAGGATTAGCTAGCTTCAAGAGTGGTAGTTAATTAATTACACAGAACTCAATCGTTAACTAGGATTGATATTTCTTGAATCAGTCAATGGGTGGCTAGGTGAATCAATAGTGGTGAAATTGTGAGTCTCAAGTTCACAGAATTCTTGAGAAAACTTTTATAATCACCTTCACATTTTTAATTGCTTAATCTTATTAGTTTGCCTTTTATTTAGTTTAATCTTAAATAAACTCCAAATTTCAATCGTTTCAACTACAGTGTGAATTCAATTCTCGGTACTTAAATCTTTCTTTGTGGGAACGATAATCTGGACTTATTGACCATTATATTACTTATTCATCTCGTACACTTACGGATTGCACGCAAACTTTACACGAACAAGTTTTTGGCGCCGTTGCCAGGGACTGAATTTAATATTGAAATTATTCAATTTTGCTTTAGCTTGAAACTTTATTTTTATTTTTGCAGATCGGCATGCGTAGGAATGGAGCAGAAGACGTACATTCATACGACCTAGAAATTGAAAGAACTTTTAGAGCTAGATGCAGACAACAAAGGTTCCTATAAAAGATGGCTGGAGTAGTTGGTGATAATGATAATCCGATTGCTCCAAATAACGGTAATCAATAATAGGAATGAGCCCGTTGTAAACGCGAATAGACCATTGAGAGAGTACATCATGCCTACCGTTGGGAACAACTTGACGTACTTAGTTCCACCGGCTATAACTACTGCAAATTATGAGATTAAACCGGGGACTATCCAATTGGTGCAACGAATGGTTCTGTTCAATGGTTTGCTAGAGGAGGACACGAATGAACATATGAGGAAGTACTAGGAAATATGTTGGATGTTCAAGATGAATGGAGTACCAGCTAAGGCAATTAAAATGAAATTGTTCTGTTTCTCCTTGAGTGGTAAAGCCAAGAATTGGTTTTACTCATTGCCAGTAAATTCAATCACTACCTAGACGAATCTGATATAGAAGTTGATGGATTGCTCTTCCGATCTAATTCTTTAGGCCGGGTAGAGTTTTAAAAATCAGAAAAGATTGTTCAGTTAGAATTAGGAGGAAGAATATTTGAGGCATGGGAAAGACATAATGATATGTTGAGAAGATGCCCAAATCATGGAATCCCAGATTGGTTCATTATAAAAACTTTTACGATGGGTTGACTGATGAGAAGAAGAGACATATAGATTCAGCAGTCGAGGGTTCATTCATGGACAAAATTTATGAAGAGGCAATTGAAATTTTTGAGAAGATGGCAGCTAATAGTTACTGATGGTATTTAGATAGAATAATGTCTTGAGTTGGAGTTCATGAAGTTGACGCATTCACATCTCTATCTGCACAACTTGCAGCGTTGGCAAAGAAAGTTAACAATCTTCCAAAGCCATTGGTTAATATGGTTTAGTCTTTAGTCGTATGTGACATATGTTTGCAAATCATGCTACTATTGTCTGCCCAGTTGCCCCTGTGAATGTACCAGACGATGAACAATAATGTTTATTGGAAATAATCAGAGGCAACAAACAGGGCCGTATGCTCCAACTTATAACCCAGGATGGTGTAATCACCCTAATTTTTCATGGAGAGATAACCAACAAACGGTGAGACCACCGGTTTTAATCAACAACCGGAAAGGAAGAGCCCATTGAAAGATATGCTCAGTAAGTATGTGGAGGCAAATAATCAATTCATACAAAAAACTGAGAATACTCTTCAGAACCAGAGCACAACCATAAAGAATTTAGAGACTCAGATGAGCCAAATGGCTTTGGCTATGGCAGAAAGAGCGCTGGGTACCTTGCCCAGTAACACTAAAAAAAATCCAAAATAACACAAAGGCCATAACAACAAGGAATGGTTTGCAACTGCCTGAAATTGAGATAAAAAAATAGTTGAAAAAGAGAATGAAAAAGAAAAAGCAGTTGAAGAGAAAGATCAATCTAAGAAGAAGGAACAAACAGATGAACACCGTCAACGCATATGTGCCTCCAATCCCCTATCATCAAAGGCTTCAGAATGGAAATTTCTTGAAGTTTTCGAGAAATTACATATCAACATTCCATTTGCAGAGGGCCTTGTATAGATGGCCAACTATGCAAAATTCATGAAAGAGATTCTCTCCGACAAAAAGAAGCTACAGGAGCATGAAACGGTCATGTTAACTGAGGAGTGTAGTGCTATCATTCAGAAAAACTACCTCCCAATTTTAAAGACCCAGGGAGTTTTAAAATACCTTGCACACACAATTATTTCAATTTATTCTGGCTTAGCTTTATGTGATATAGTTGCAAGTATTAATTTAATGCCCTTATCTGTGTACAGGAAACTTGGATTAGGAGAATACAGCTAACAGTTGTTTCATTACAGCTGGCAAATCGGTCAATTAAATATTCTCGGGGAATCACTGAGGATGTCTTGGTTAAAGTGGATAAGTTCAACTATCTAGTGGACTTTATTATACTGGATGTGGAAGAAGACAAAGAGATTCCAATATCTCAAGATGCCCATTTTTTGCTACAGGAAGAACATTGATCGATGTTCATGAAGGAAAATTAATTCTAAAAGTGGACAATGAAGAAGTTACTTTCGACATGTTTGAGGCTGTGAATATTCGTCTACAGATTTTTACTTTCAAATTGATAGCATCGACTAGGCAACAATGGAAATCTTTGAAGGAAATCTTCCTATAGAACCTCTTGAAGCTTGTCCTGCACTCCGGAACTACAAAAGCTGAAAATTTAGAAATAACTGAGATGGCACAACACTTGGAGGCTCTACCTTCTATGGCATGCAAGAGGGAATAGTATTATGAACCATTGGGTGAAGCTCCTAAGAAATTCTTACCTTCCATTGAATCTCCACCCACCCTTGAGTTGAACCTCTTACTACTCACTTGAGGTATGCATTCTTGGGCGAGTCTTCTTTGGAAGAAGAAAGATTACTCTGGGTATTAAGGGAACATCAGACAGCTATAGATTAGACTATATCTGATATCAAGGGAATCAATCCCTCACTATGTCAGCATAAAATCTTGATGGAAGATGACTCCACGCCATCCATTGAAAATCAACGCAGATTAAATCCTACTTTGAAAAAGGTATAAGGGCTGAAATTGTCAAATTACTTTATACTGGAATTATCTACTCAATTTCAGATAGTGCTTCGGTTAGTCCTATTCATGTGGTGCCAAAGAAGGGAGGAATTACAATGGTAAAAGATGAGAATAATGAGTTAATTCCTACAAGACCAATTACAGGATGGAGGCTATTCATTGATTACCGAAAGTTGAACAATGCAACTAGAAAGGATTAGTTTCCTTTGCCCGTCATTGATAAAATGTTGGAAAGGCTAGCGGGGCATTTACATTATTGCTTTCTCGATAGATACTCGGGCTACAACCAGACTCCTATTGCACCAGCTGATCAGGAGAAAACATTTTTCACATGCCCCTATGGTATTTTTGCTTATAGACCAATGCCATTTGGATTATGTAATGCATGTAGCAATCGAAAATTTTTAAAATTTTAAACTTTACATTTTTGAATTTTTAAGTCACGTCACTACCAAATTTTACCGAATTTAATTCTTAATCTTGATTTAATTTATCCATAATAAATATTTATCTTAATTAAGAAATTTTAATTTATTAATTAATTACCATTTAATTAACCATTTCAATGAATTAGGCATAATTCACAAATTTACAAAATTCTTTTTATTCAATTTACAATTTCAACAAAGTTTAGTTAATTAGCACTTTAATTAAACCACTTAGTTCTTAATTCAAATCATTATAATTAAGCCATGGATTAAGACTTTTCCCTCATTGGGTAACCCTCATTCAAACATCCCTCCCCATACAACCCTATGCCAAATAACTTGTATAAACTACCCACAACTTCACTCTCCCAGCTCAACCTAGCAGCCACCAAGAAAAGGTTTGCTCCTCTCTTCCATTCCCCCCAACCGTCCCCTCTTCTCCCTTTTTTGTCCCTGAAAAATGTTACAAGCACACACACAACCAGACTGCTCTTTTCCTTCCCACAACAAACACTCACTGCCTTCTCACTATCTCACACAAACATTCACAAATTTCTTATATTAGCATTTCCAAATCCACACATTCACAAGCAAGAATCTGGAAGATATATATACTTTCATCACATATCTACACATACACATATACACAAACAAACTGCCTCTTTCTTGCCAAGGGCACACAATTACAAAATCTATGATTTTTGGTGTATGACATTGGATCACCCCCATAAACCCCACTTGTCAACTCATAACACCACTAGAAACCTAAACCAAGTACCTACATTCATCGCTAGGCTACATAAACTGGAGATTTTTCAAATTTTTTTGGGCTAATTTCGACCGATTTCAACTCGGTCTTCCCTCCTTCAGCCGTGTTTCCACCCAAATCGGCCCCTTAAGGTCATGACCGCCACGAGCAACGGGCCCCGGCATGGTGTCGCCGGTGAACAGAGTGAATCAGCTGCCCCCTCCACTGAATACCCTGCTCTCCCTCTCTCTTTCTCCTTTGTCATTGAATGAGAGGGAGTTGAGCAATATTATATATTTTTAATATTTAAAATTTTAACCCCAAAGTTTTGTCTTGTGTCATTTTAGCTCTGAACTTTCTATTTAGTTTAAATGAGCACAAAACTTCTAATTTCTCACTTTTAACCCTCATACTTTCGATCTCTTTAGGATGGGCCCAGAAACTTATGTTTTATTCATTTTAGCCTATAAAATTTTATTTTCAGTCATTTTGATCTTTTATTTTGAAGATTCTTTCAAGTTTGTTTTAAAAGTTTATAAGATTTTAATTTAGTTTATGTTTAACATTATTTATTTAAAATTATAAATTAGTTTA
>CAVNYN010207511.1:0-39352 GCA_963692815.1 Nyctanthes arbor-tristis | reverse complement strand
CAATTATGTTCAATTATGTGAGGAACCAGGTCCATGACGCAGTTGTCTCCGACCCGGCAATGCCCCATGCAAGTGGGTAAATCTGCTTATTGACATCCTGGCATATGGCTGTCAATAACAAGCTGCGGAAAGTAGATTTCAAATGAGCACCATCTACACATATGGCTTGCCGAATAAAGCTGCGAAATCTATCTACTGAGGGGCCAAATGCTGGAAACAAGTACCTGAATCGGCCATTACTATCCGTTTCTATCTTGGTCACAGTCCCTGGGGTGCTCCTCTCAAGCAAGTAAAATAGTACGGGTAGTTGCTGGTACGTTTCATTAGCCGGTCCCCTATCTAACTCCAGCCCATGTGCTGCAGCTCTCCTGGCCTCTGAGTATGTTATTTCAACCCCAAGCTCCCGGAGAGGTGGATAGCTACCTCGGCTCTGAATTCGATTCCGTATTTGCATCCCAATGAAACGGCTTATGGCTTGCTTGTGTCGGTGGAAGGTCTCAGCCAAGGGGCAAAAGTGCTTGTTATGGCATTCATGGACCATAAACATTTGAGATTTGCCAACTGAATAAGCACGGACAAACCAATCACACTCATCATAGTTGCATACAACTGTTAGCGCTGACTTACTTGATCTTTCTACCCTAAACTCATACTTTTTTGAAATTGCATTCGTCTGTAGATGTTGATACAGATCCTCTTTCCTCATAAACATCTGCCTAACTGCCACTCCTAATGATTGAGTACTAGAAGCATTAATTTCAGATACATATGGAGTCAGCTCATCCAAGTTTGCTTCACTACTACATGAATATAGAATCTCATCGGCCGACACCTCATCTTCGGTGTCATCCAAATCTGTCCTAGGCTCTTCCTCCAACTCAGTGTTATTTTCTACTCTTGCCTGTACTGTTGGATTGCACTGTCCATTCGTGCTTGTTGTCCTGCCTCCAATGTCGAAGCCATTGCCACTAAGGGTTTCATACCCATAGTTTCCATTCAGATGTGGTGTTGTATGACTACCATCAAGCTGGTTGAGTGTCTTCTCAAGCGCCTTGTCTCCATTTTAGGCTGAGTGAACCACACAAATTGCAGTCTCAGTATAAATGTTCTTGTACCATGCTAACTCATCATCACCGCTCATTTCGGCTAGAGGTAGATTGTAGCCAGGGAACAAGAATTTTAGCTGAATCTCATCACCATTGTCAATGTTAAGCTTCTACTTTACTACGGACAGAAGTGAGCCAAATGTAATATCGATCAGCACAAGTAGAGAACTGGTGTGTAGTCCTTCCCAGCTCCATCTGTTGTCAATCTTTGAAAATTGCCCACCATGCATTATAATGAACTTGTAGTGGGTCTCTATCACTCTAATAATGAAGCACAATACAAACATTAATTATTTCAGTAAGGCTACACGTTGCAGCATACTATAGACTCTATCAGACTAACTCTAGATACAATCACCCTCTTAGAGTGGCAAAGTAATGCAGAATCACACAATGTCTCTTGTCTTCGTTGTCTAGAGTCTATTAAGCTTGGCATGAACTTAAAATTGAACTATGTAGGTTCCATGTACAATAAAGTCTAGAGTCTGTACATATTCACTATTGCTGTGCGGTGGAATTTCAGAATTGTTAATCTGGACTCTATGTCAACGTGTTTGTATAAGCCTAAACTGATGATATTCAATGAAAATCAGAGTTGTGTGCACTTTAACTAATCGGCGAGGTGAGCCTACCGGACATTGCCCTGTCATCGACTGTTCTATAGAATGTGGAGAGCCTTAACATTGTTTAACAACCTATTTTATTTCACAAATTCCCTAGTTTAATGTAATGTCAAACCAATGATCAAGAGAACACATGGCGAGAAGAAGAATTAATTACTTTAATAAGGCTGCACTTTGCAGTAGACTATAGACGCTTTTAGATGTAGTCTAGACAATCATACTCTTAGAATGGCATCTAGTAGTGTAAGATCTCACAATGTTTCTAGATGTTGTTGTCTAGAGTCTAGTAAGTTTCGCATGACCCTGAAATTAAACTATACAGGTTCCATGTACAATACAGTCTAGAGTCTGTACATATTCACTGATGCTGTGCGGTGGAATTTCAGAATAGTTAATATGGACTCTATGTCAACATGTTTGCATAAGCCTAAACTGATGATATGTAACGAAAATTAGAGTTGTGTGCACGTTAACTCGTCGGCGAGGTGAGCCTACTGGACATTGCCCCCGCCGTCGGCTGTTCTATAGAATGTGGAGTGCCGTAACATTGTTTAACAGCCTAGTTTACTTCATATATGCCCCAGAGAACACATGGCGAGAAGAAGAATGAAGGTTAAATGTGAGGTCGAATGAGAGAATAGGAGATCGGCAAACCTCACCTGAATAACGGCGCAGCAAATATGGTGTGAGAAGTGGCCTTGGCGGTCTTACTACCAGGATGCAATGCTGCTGAATGGTGGAGCAAGTCAGGTAGAGTTCTTGGAATCGGAAGCTGAGGTTGGAAATCCTCCAAACTGCACACCGAATGTTTCTTCCCTCCTCAAGTCCGTAAGACTAATGTACAAGCTTGGATTTGGTTCATACATAAACTTATGTTGGAAGTTTACATTTTCCGAAGTTCCCAAGACAAGTCTAATCAAATTTATGTTACCCAAGCCGCTTGTCGTAAATAGAAAAATGGAGATCAGGGATATATACATCAATATGAGGGTCGAATATTGCTATATTCAGACTTATAATTCTTTTTCGCCGTTTTCGACAATACATAGTTACTTTTCGCCTTTTCTAAAAATCTCCCTATTTAATATTAAAGAATCAATACAACTAGGTTTTCAATAAAATGTAAAGGACACATCAAGTTATTTTAACAGTTATATTTCATTGATTAACCTAGTCAGGACAAACCATTGGGAAGCCTTTACACTGAAAGGTATATTTCCAACCTATACAAAGCTACACATTCATCTTATTTTACATATCAAAAGCCACCATATGCATTCATATATTCAGCTTTTGTTAGTCCCTTTCTCTTTTCTTTCTTGTACTGCTTTAAGAGAAGAAAATATGATGGTTTTTTATAAATCTATCATATATAGAGAAGTAGATATACTTATTAATACTAAAGGTACAAAACTCATAAATTGTTCTTAGCTATAAAGTGCGTTCTCATAGTAGCTTCAAAGGTTAGTTTTCACTATATGCAAAACTCTACTCCCGTTCATAGACATACTCTGACTCATGGCTTGCTTTTCAAATATCATGCCTTAAATCATCTACAAAATTGTAGAAGAGGGGAGTAAGTACAAAGTACTTAGTGAGTAACAAAGCCCTTTGACTCACCTTTCATTTAAGAGATTCATTTTCAAGAAAAACATATAATGCACAAAACTTTTTGTTGGGTATATGTTGTGAAGCAACCTCTTTATAGGCAATGATGATCAAACTCACCTTCATAGGCCATTGCCGATGATTGAAGCGTTATCGACCACTATGAGAAGAAATTTAGGATTGGTAGCAACACCCGTTTTGTTGTCTCGGCCCAAGTTGGAGTTTGGACCTTATATGGTTCTTTTGTTTAACTCCATGGCCCAATTAGAGACTTTGGCCCATTTGTTATCTTGGCTTTGTGTACATATATTCACAAGACTTCTCTTTCCGTCTTTGGAGCACCAAACATCCCTCTCTCCCATTTCATTTGAAATTCAAAACCTAGGGTTCTTCGTAAGAAGAGGGAAATCACTACCTTAGTGGTGTGATTGTTGTTGATTCTTCCATTTAGGTGTAGGGTGTTGCTCATCCTAGGGTTTCTTTGTAGAGAGTTTGATCGTGAGCCTATATTTTTCTCTTTGTGTTCATCAATTTCTTGGGTTCTTGGTATAATATATGTGACACTTTTGAATGCATAAGAGGGTCCTATCCCTAGTTAAACTACTACTCATAGCACGTGCAAGATTCATATCATTCAATATCAATTCAATAATGGTCATATATATATTTAAGCAGATCTACATTTAAATCCTAGTTGACCTATGTCGGAATTTCCACATAGAGCAATACAAATACAAAGCAAATATCGTACTAATCATTACCCATTTCCGTATCATTAGATGACTCATAGTATAGAACAAAACAAAGCAAAGAAAAGATAAGATGGGCAGAGCATTAACTAGTAATCCAAATGTAATAATTCAATCTTTCTTTACAATATATCAGAATCCATGTTCATTTCATGAAAACTTCAATCAAAATCATGTTTATCTTATCAAAACTTGAAGAATGCAAAAAGGGAATGAGTAACTCACGTCTTTAACCTTGATTCTTCCAAACGTTCCTTGAATTGATGACAAGTGATCTCAAAACCTTCATTTTCCTTAATGAAAATTGTGTTTCAAGTTGGATTCTTTACATATATGGAGAGGGGTCGTTTCCAAGTGCAAAAGTAAGTGTTTAATAGGTTTGGGGGTTGTTTTTCTCACCTTACCATGTTTGGACGAGTTTCCTTTATGAAGGGCTTGAGATTCGTTAAGGGGCAAGACAATTGCCCTTGATATAGAGGTATGGATGTAGAGAGGGAGAGAGAGGGAGGATATGATAGGTTGAGATTGATTGAAGAAGTATCCTATTTAGCTCTCTATGTATCATCATCTTGATTTAGTTGTTTTTAATAAAGCTTTGAGTTCCGCCAACCATACAAGGCCAAGTGGCACGTTTGGCACCATATTTTTGAAGAAGCGATGTGGCCAAATGTGGTCCATTCGTTTATTACTCAAGAAGTCTTTATACTTTATGTTGTCTTGTAATTAAGTCATTGTACTTTGATTCATGTTACTTGAAGTCCTTTCACTTAACGAGGTTTTACAAATAAATGGCTATACTTCAAGTCATACTAACCAATAACCACATTCTTGTCTCTAAGCATCACTGAGTAACAATCTTTAAGTCTTGTAACGCAATTGATGGTAACTCACGCGGTTATTCAATATAACGATCATATTATCAATAGCAAACTCACGTGATTATTCAATTGTCGTCATTGTTTACAATAAACAAATTAAGCAATATGGTCACTCTTGATTTGCTTAATTTGGTTATAAGATATAGCAGGATGTTACAATAAACCAGTATTATTTACTTCTAATTCCACTTTTTTTCCTGAATAATATTGCTAATTAACTGCATGTTATGATTTTAAATGGTAAAAGTAATTTTTCATAGAAGTTCATGGACATGTAAAAAGTAAATAGTGGCTGTGACCTTGAATAATTAAATACATTGCAAGCGAGTTGTTTATGTAGTGACCTTGAATAATTAGTCAGCAATAAATAAGACAAGTAAAACTCTACCCGTGCAAATACTTAAAATACAACATTCGACTTTACGAGATGTTCATCAAAACTTTTGGCTAAGAAATAGCCAAATGACGGAATTAGTTTAAATGCCATGTTTTGGCATTTAAAATTGTTTTTTTGGATATAATATAATATTATATTAAATTGTAATATTCAAAGATGTTGGTAAGTTATGGGAAATAAGTTTACACACATTTCCATTGACTCTATTTTCTACAGCAAAGCCAGCTTCCTAAATGTTGTATAAAGACACTGCATAGTAGTCAATAATGAATATCAAATACGTAATTCTAAACCTAATAATGTATTTGCCTTCCAGAACCGTGCAATGCATTTGATAATAATCTATGTGCCTTTGAGAACCAAGGGTAAGATATTATAGGATGTCTTACATAGTACATTAAGTAACTTTGTATGGATGTTTGTTGATAGATATAACTATATCTTTGCATTGTTCTTTTACATGTTCAAGTGTTTAATATTTGTTACATTTACAATTTTCAGTAAAGGTGGATTGATTTTCATCTATACTTTCGTTATATTTATGTTCTTGATAGAGTATGAGGATCCAAGCAATGGTTGAAAAAGAACTGATTCCTGAATTTGAAAATAAAATTGAAGAACTACGTCTTTATGCTATGGTTAACTTTGAAGTCAAGCCAAATGATATGGATTACAAGCTTGCAAATCATAGATGTATGCTTTTTTCAAGCGGAAGACCTAAATATTAGAACGTGAACTTGACCTATCCCCGCAATTTGCAAAGAGCATATACAACTTTATGAGGTTTAGCGATATCTTGCAGTTACTTGCTGTTGACAGTGCATATTTTATTGGTAATTAAACATTTCTTTCTCTAATTTATTGAATAAATTGTGGTGTAGATGTTATTGAAGTAGTCTCCAAAAGATGCTAATGAATACATCTTCAGGAACAACTGGACGATCAATAGAGTTTTTCTTGGAAGATATGGAGCATGTTTATTCATATGAACTAATTGTTTTAGATTTTCCATATTGTTATGTTAACTGTACACATTAATAATGCATCATGTAATGTAATAGGAAAAAGCAACTCAAATACACTTTGTGGAACGATCATGCTGGCAAACTTTACCAGTTCGAAGAGACCCCGAGCAACGGACTAGTCATTGTTATTCTTCAAATGTGCAAACTCAAGTTTAATTGGGGTAAATATGTTAATTTTTATATAAATTTTTTTTCCTTTCTCATTTGAGCCATATAGTTTTAGAGTAATGCTATTTAACACTACTGGTGCTTGGCACCATATCAATGTGGCACTAAATGATAAGTTGAATTAAGTGGATCATTTAATTCCACTTATCATTTAATGACACATTGGATGCCACCTAAACTGGTGCAAAGCACCACTGGTGCTACATAACATTATTCATAGTTTTAATTTCCAAATGTTTGACATTTAGTTTTTAGTGGAAATGCAGATGGTGAAGTTAAGCTATCAAACTCTTATCGTGTCACTAATTTGATAATTAGTGAATGTATTCTGAATATTGAAGACTTCTATACTAGGTCAGCCCTTCCCCCCCATAAAATTGTACCTTCGTTTGTTTTAAATTTGGGCTATTTAACTTAGGCTGTGCGTTTTTGTTTTTATTAGACTTCTTGATAAGACGATGTTTCTACTGATAGATATAGTCAACTGTCATCCTCTTCTGTTCAGACGTTTTGCGATGGTGTTGACCCATCTAGCATTAAAACAGTTGACCAGCTTCTTAACATTACAAAGGTATGATCTTTATGTTTATTCATGCTGAAATTGTATAAGGGTTTTACTTTTGTTTATCATTCATGATTTTATTATGTTCACTATAATTGTTTATTTTCTGCTTATAGACAGGGCCCATTTGGGTCATTATAACCATTAATGATGTCATATAAAAAAACTGGTCATACTTAGGGTGCGCAACTAAGGGCTACTTGAAGAAGGCTATTTCTTTGGGCTGGGGTTATATGTGTACAATCTGCAATGCGTTTTTTCCATATGGCATGTATAGATATATGATAAAGGTTTCTATCGAGCACAGGAATCGTTATGTTAGTCTCTTTTTATGTGATAGAAATTGTCAATTTCTGCTCCACAAGCCTGCTCGGAAAATGCGTAGACAATCAAAGGTATTTATATTTTTTACTTCATAGATTTGTTGACGATATGATTTTGTAATATGTGGTGGGTTGTTTTTAAAATTCTTTAGTTTTTCTAGAAATCGGGTGCTAATGGTCTTTGCCCTAAGAAGATAAGGGAGTTGGCCTGAAGGTATATACTATTTAGAGTAGAACCTGAAAATATTAAAAGTAATCGTGATAATGTTTACTCTATTATTTGGGTAACAGAAAACCAAAGTCTACTTGAGCATTTTGCACCCGGTGAACCTGTTGACTCTAAGGTTCTTGAATCTGAGGTTAGTTTCTTACAATTAATACCATGTAATGTTTTCTATGAATCATGTAATAGAAACAAGGATTCTAAATTTTTTTCAGGAATTGGATTTCGAATTTGATCTTGAGTCGTTCTTTGATAAACCTGCTGCTGATTCAAATGTATGGCTTAACTTTAATGCATGTTATCTCTGTTTTTAACATTTTATGATTTAACTTATGAATGTTTCACAACCTTTTATCTTTTAATAGTCAGAATGTAGACTTATTCCCAGATGACAATGAAGCTATTAACCATGCTACTCTATTAAAAAAGATGGCTAAAAATGATGATGGGAATGCCCACAGGTCATTTGTGCAAAGTTCAGTGAATAAGAGCCATAGGGTGATAAAAAAGGAGAAGCCGTGATGGCATTAAATACTATTTAAAAATCACTTATGGGCTTAATAAGCAATGTATACATTTTTAGTATTTTATTTTGTTGGATATTTAAATTCATGTTGTCACACCGATGGTGTGATAATTGTTGCTATAGAATTGTAGTTATCTAGACTCTAGTCAGGATGTATCATGCCTAGATACATTTTACTGGTGTAAAGTGTAACGCGACCTAGATGTGTCTAACTCAGGTATGAATGCAGAATTAAATAACACCAAAATGATTATGCAAAAACCCAATTGGGAAAAACTACGGGCACCCCTTGCCACGGGACAAACAAATCCACTAATTAAGAGGTGAGTTTAGTATAGAGAGAGAATAAAAACACGCTATCACAATAGACACTAAATATTCAAAAGGTAAAATTATAAAAGACTCCCTCTTTACGCCTTTTGTCAATGAGCCAACTTCTGTTGCTCCTTCTTTCTCCTGTACACCTCATGGAACGTCCATCAAACTCCTAGAGATCTCTCGAACTCATCTTGGGATGACTTGACCTCCTAAACTACTTTCAACCTCTATGGATATGTCCCTTGCACTAATGTGGTTGCCTACCACGTACTCGAAGGGTATGCTAAACACAAACACAATATAGAAAACCGTGAAGGTCTGTGCAAGAACAAGTCTCGCTAGTTATGGCAGTGTTTGTTTCTTCTTGTGATCATTGATGTCGAGTACAAAAAATGTTCTTTGAAGCATTGTTTCGACCGAGTTCTTCAAGTGTATCAATGAATGGCTCGACTCTCTTCTTTAAACCTACAAGAAGAATATACATATATAGGCATGTCTTCGAGTTGTTGTAAAAAAACAAGTCTCCAACGTTACTATACATGTAGGAGAATAAGGAAGTTAGAATAGATAGTTACCATAAGCTCAAACTTTCCTAATTCTAATTGGACTTAACATGCATAACTAAAAGCCCTAGTTAAATAAGGTAATAACAATTTAACTCAAACTAGGAAACTAATAAATTGCATGAATTAAAATTCTTGTGCCTTAAGACAAGGTACACACGCCCTAGCCTAAGTCTTTCAGCCCAAGACATCCAAAATTTGCATGCCACAAATAATATTACATGTGAAAGAATGTTATGCAAAAATCGTGACAATGTAAAACAATGTTTGACACTCTAGACAAAAATTAGTAATGCCAAGATATAGGATTTTTCGTACTAACAATCTTCCCCTTTGGCTTTTCTAATTTTTCAAAATTCATAGTAGCACAAAGTGCCAAAAATGTTTCCTGAGGGTTTAAAATATATAAACAGTAAATACTCACCCTTAGTTATAAAACTCCCCCTAAATATGTCACTGAAGCACAAAACACAAACTCGAATAAATAAAACACATAAATCAGAGTTTAAACTACAAAAGTGCTTTCGAGTCAAGATATGTCCTGACCAAATCAGCATTCTCAACATGAGACATCCTAATCAGCTATCCTGATCAGCTACAATATGTCTCCCCCTTTTTGATAAAGGAGAAAAGCCAATCAAATCTTGCAGAAGAGTTAGTGAAATCAGAGCCTTATGATCTGAAAAACCATATTGGAGCCCAAAAGATATCTTCCTGCAAAATGGAATAGCTACCATAGGGAGTTCAAAACATAAAAACATAGAATGTACACAGAAATTAAAAGCATAAAGCAAAAAGACTTGAAAATAAAATGAGTGTTTCAAGAAAATATATGAATATTTCTTGAGAATGTCCCAGTCCTTCTGCTTCATGTTCTTCATCTTTGGGAAACTACATCAGTCATGATTTTTCTTCTGTTTCTTCTTGTCCTTATTCTTGTTAGAACCTTCATCATCAGTTGCTCTTTTCTTTTTCTTCTTCTGAGGGTAAGCTGCACCAGATGTATCCTCCCTAGGTCTAGTTGATGGATCAGCCTCCTTAGCATCCTGTTGTACCTTAGCAGCTTCTTCATCTATCACATCAAGATAGCTCCTCATGAATCCCCTGATGTCAGTTTCCTTGTATACGAATGTTTGCCCATTCAAAAGTAAGCAATGCACCATTAAACTGCACAAAGTGTCAAAATGTTGAACAAAAGAATCAAATGAGTTACTGAGACTAGTGACATGTTCCCTAAGCATGTTCAAGTCTTTTTTGAGGTACGACATGTCCTGTCTAAGTGAAGACTCTACTGGAATATCTGTCAGTATATCTACTGTGCCAGATAAAGCTTGAGGTCTGTTAGAAGGTGAGATGAGTTTAGAGCAGTGCCTGAGTAGATCTAAATGTCTCGATCATTGATCACTCTTTCTGTCCTCAACCCCCTGGTCCTTCAGATAATTGTAGATCACCCAGGGAAATGGTAATTTGTAGGTTTTGGATTTTCTAGTTCTACTACCTGATATGCAGCCCTTTATGATGTCAAAAAACTTTTTCCCCCAGTTAACTTCCTGTTTTGTCCCCAGCTGATATAACAACATGGCTCATGGTCTGTTTATCTTGGTTTGTCCAGATTTGTCATAACAATCTTATGGAGAAGTTTGTATTTTTGAGTCATACTGGATAAAGGAATTTCAGTTCTCTTGGCTAGCCATGTGGTTCCTATGAGTTCTCTAGCAATCTCATTATTAGACAGATTATATTTCTCATCGTCTTCTCCATCTACATCAAACTGTCTAATCTCCAGCCACTTCCTAAGACTCTCAGTAGTGCACTTAATCATCCTTCCTTTCACATAGATTTTTGTGGTAAATAGATGGCCAATAGCCCCAAACTATATTGGAATATTGGACAAGAATTCTCTCACAATAGTCTCATTCATAGTTCCCTTAAAATCAAACAATTTCTCCAGCCTGAAAAATTCTACCAACTCGTGTAACTTAATCATATCAAAGTCAGAAATCATAATCCTCCTTTCATAAGTAAATTTTCTAAAATTCACAAAATTTCGAAACAATTGAGCAGCCTTCTTATCGTAAAAGAAATAACTGTAAGGAGTAAAAGAACTCTTATTGTTCTAATTTCAATCCTCTTGAAGTCATCCAGATCAGAATGCGTCTGGGCTTGTCTAGCGTCACTCCCACTTAACCCATAGCTAGACATATCAAGACTGACTACCTTTTGCTCAGTAGATTCTGACTGAGATGGTTTTCTGGGACTCCTAATGAGAATCTCTGTGGATCTCCTGGTTGCTAGTTTCCTAGTTGGTATTGCTGGCATTTTTTGTTTCCCTTTCCTGATGTCTTTCCTTCTCTTTTTCTCTTGTTCATCAAAGTTTTCAAACTATTCAGTTGAGTCATCTGAACTTTCTGCATCTTCTTCCATCTGACAATCACTGTCCTTGTCAGAATTTCGGTCATTGACTTCTTTGGACTTCTGTTCCCGATATGGTGTAGATGAGTCCTAATCATATTCAGGTATTCTAGATTCTTCAGACCCTTTTTCCTTTTCAGAATCCTTCGTAGGATACAATGAGTATATGTTCTGTGCGTCTTTGTCAGACTGAATTTCTACTGGTTCCACTAACTTTGGTTCAGGTTCCGGCCTCCTCTCCCTCTAAACTTCTACATCCCCAACATCATTAGGGTTTTCTCAAGCAGTTGACTGCAAAATCTCCTGTGTATTGGGAATTTCATCTGGATTATCACCCTGAATCTCCTCCAGGTGAGGAATTTCTAGTTGTTCTTGTGGGAGTTCGACTTCTGGACCTGGTATTTCCTCTGCAATCACCGAAATTGGATTTTCTTCCTCAACAATTGGGTTTTATGGTAGATTAGGATTTTCTAGTTCCCGTAGTGGCTGTTGAACTTTTTCAATAGGTGGAATCGGGATTTCCGCCAGTGGATTCTGGTTTTCTTTAGGTGGGACATGCAACACCATAGCTGTGAGCGGATCGAGTACGTATAGGACGTCTGCCATAGAGACTTGCGTGATCGGAGTTAGATTTGACTCGACTGGCAACGCTTCCTCAGGAATCGGTTCTGGCAACATAACTCGTAGTGGAAATGGGTTCTGAGGCGCTAGGACTTGTCGTTCAACATATTGAGATGCTCCGGAGTCTGCAGCCGTTTTCTTAGAGTTTCAGCCGCTGCGTCTAACTCTGACACCGCGCTTTCCCTTTCAAGCCATGATTTTTTGTGATAGAGTTTTTGAAAAGAAAAACGCAAGAAAATCTTCGAAGAAAATTGACAGCAGTTCAAAAAATTTTGAAGAAAAGGAATGAATGTTTGCGTCAGTTATGGAATGTATGAAAAAGAGGGAAGTTTGACAAATAAGAGGGAAACCAAATAGTTTCAAAATATTGGTTTTAAAAATTTGCCCGTTAGAAATTTTATGAGCAGTTTACCTGCAATCTCCACAAAGTATAAGCTCAGCCAGGTGCGTCCTACTCGATTCATCCATTAAAGTATGAGATACAGCTGGGCTAATGCATATAGGCAAACATATGCACATGTAATGAACCAACGTTAATTTAATTTCAGTATCGAATACTTTCCAAAATACCTGTTGAAGTTCACACCATGAAGTATTCAATCAACTAAATTGTTCTCAATGGAAGGAATTTATTTTTGAATGGAATTTCTTTTGAAATTATCTTTTATGGTCAATTCATGTTCCACACTTTGCACTTTGTGAGGACTTGACTTATTGAGACTTATGAGTGTTGCACAAGAAGACTGATCATCATCTAAACAACTCTTATAAAAAGAATACAACTTTTAAATCCTCGGCTTGCTTGACTTTTTCTATAATTTTGAGCATTGTCTTATGAGAGTAAAGATAGCTGCACGCACTCAAAGATTTGATTGACTGGTAGCTTTTGCCCTTACAGACTTTGCCCCTTAGACATTGTTAGTCGTATGTTGTTCTGAAGAGTGTCGATACTGACCATAAGTCTACATCAAATTTTTGACTCCCAATTAGGATATCTTTTATAGTGCAAAGCAGGCAGGACGTATTCCTTCCTTTTTATGCAGTTTATGTTTAGGGAATTAGAAGTATAAGTTTTGACTGATCTCTTTAGGATGCATCCTCTTCTGGGTATCTCAGTGATATCCTACACAGATATAAAATGATTTGATTAAAATGATCATGAGTAACAAACAAATCACACAACTATATGAAAAATGCAAATAATAAAAGATTTCTGTTTTTTGAGATTTTCTAATTTTCATACCTTTTTTTTTTAATGTACAATGCAATGCAAATTTTTCTTTTTATGATGTTGAGCCTATTTAGTCTGTATACAAATGCCAATCTGCTTTCTTAGGCCTTCAAACCTAGATACATCCAATACTTTAGTAAACAGATATATAAGTTGATATTCTGTCTGAACATACTCCATGGTAATTACTTTCTGTTCAATCAACTCCCAGATAAAATGATGTCTTATATCAATGTGCTTAGTTCTAGAGTGTTGAAATGGATTTTTGGAAATGTTTATGGCACTTATGTTATCACAGAAAACAGTGGCCTGATCTTGGGAAATTTAATAGTCCTCCAACATTTGTTTCATCCATAGAAGTTGTGTACAGCAACTTCGTGCAACTATGTATTCTGCTTCTGCTATGAAGAGATAGATAGAATTTTGTTTTTGTTCATCCAGGCAACTAAGTTGTTTCCCATGTAGAAACACCCTCCTGAAGTACTTTTTCTGTCAGCAATATTCCCAGCCCAATCTGCATCTGAGTATCCCGCAAGATTAGCATTTGTATCCTTAGAAAACCATATGTCATACTCTGTTGTTCCACTGACATATCTGATAATCCTTTTGACCGTAGCCAGATGCGTCTCTATTAGCTTCGACTGATATCTAGCATACCCACCTATGCTGAAGGATATGTCTAGCCTACTTGTTGTCAGATAGAGTAAACTCCCAATCATGCTACGATATAGAGCAGGATCAATCGCTTTTGCATGATCATCCTTTGACAATTTCAGATTGGTAGCCATTGGAGTTCTCATTGGTGTACACTCTTCCAAGCTAAACCTCTTTACCTGATTTCTAGCATACTTTGTCTGAGAGATAAAGATGCCAGACATGTCCTGCTTAACCTGTAATTCTAGAAAGATTGTAAGTTCATCAACCATACTTATCTAAAATTATGTTTGCATTGTCTTCACAAATTCCTTTGTTTTGGCTTCTGATGTAGATCCAAATACAATGTCATCCACGTATATTTGAGCAACAATGATTCTTTTCTTTAATGGCTTGATGAATAAGGTTTTATTAGTACCTCCTCTATTGTAGCCTTGTTCAATAAAAAAGGTGGTGAGTCTTTCATACCAAGCTCTAGGAGCTTGTTTTAAGCCATACAAAGCTCTCCTCAATCTGTATACATGATCAGGATACTATGGATCATAAATCCTAGTGGTTGCTCAACATAGACTTCTTCATTCAGAATGCCATTAAGAAATGCACTCTTCACATCCATCTGATGTAGCTTGAAATCCACATGACATACTACTAAAAGTAGTAATCTGATTGACTCAAGTTTGGCTACTGATGCAAATGTTTCATCAAAGTCTATCCCTTCCATCTAGGTATAGCCTTAAGCCACAAGTCTTGCTTTATTCTTGATGATCTTTCCTTGCTCATCTGACTTGTTTTTTAAGACCTACTTTGTTCCAATAACATTACCATCAGAGAGTCTTAGCATTAGTTCCCAAACCTAATTCCTTTCAAACTAATTCAGCTCCTCTTACATTGCTTAAACCCAATTGTCATCTTGTAAAGCTTTCTTCACATTTTTAGGTTCAACTGTTGAAATGTAGCACATGTGACAAAATTCTTGTTGAAATTTCCTTCTGGTCACCATCCCTTCTTTTCTGGATAGGATGTTGTCAACTGGATGTGCCTTCTGAATTCTGGTATATGGTTATCTTCTAGGTTCTGGTTCTAGTTCTGACTCAGATTCAGATTCTGTAGTTTATTCATTTTGTCCTTGGCTAGATATATCTCGATCAGGTTCTTGTCCTGATGCGTTGGACTGAAGCGAGATGTGTCCTTCCTTGGTTCTGTCCATCTAATTCTGTACTGAGATGACTTCCATATTTTCAATTTCAAGTTAGCACTATCATCAACTTTTACATTCACATACTCAATAATATTCTGAATTCTCATATTATAAATCCTAGAAGCTCTAGAATTCTCAGAATAATCAACAAAGACTCCTTCATCAGATTTAGCATCAAATTTTCCTAGATGGTCCTTATCATTCAAAATATAGCATTTACTACTAAAAACATGAAAATAGCCTCAAAATATAGCATTTACTACTAAAAACATGAAAATAGCTCAATCTAGGTTTTCTTCCTTTCCAAATTTCATATGGAGCCTAATTAGCTCCAATTCTAAGTGTTACTCTATTAATGGTACAACATGCAGTATTAGTCGCTTCAGCTGCTATTAAGCATAACTCTAGTCATTTCCTGCAAGTTCCTACTTTTTCTTTCAACTACACCATTCTAGTCAGGGGTTTTAGGTGCAGAAAATTCATGCATGACATCATACTTTTCACAAAAGTCAGAAAAACTAGAATTATCAAATTCTTTTCCATGATCAGTTCTGATTCTCTTGGTGGAAACACCTTCATCAGATTTTTCATTGGAGAGTTTTTGGAACAAAACACAAAATCTGTCAAATGTATCAGATTTTTCTCTAATAAAATTAACCCATGTATATCTAGAGAAATCATCAACACAGACAAAAACGTACCTTTTTCCACCAATGCTTTCAGTTGTGATAGGACCCATAAAATCCATACGAATAAGTTCAAGTATACCTGAGGTGGATAGATGCTGACCTGCCTTGTGTGAATTTCTGGTTTGCTTACCTTTCTAGCATGGTTTACACAGTTCCAGGAATCATTTTTAATTCTGGAATGCCCCTAGCAGCTCCACTCTTGGTCAATTTCAGTAGACTGATAGCTCATGTGACCCAATCTCTTGTGTCAAAGCTTTTCAGGGTTAGTACTAGCAACTTTGCAAGTTAATTTTGGATTCAAAATATAGCACTTGTCACTAAAGCTAACACCTTTAAGTCAAGTTTGTCCAAGTAAATTTGTATTTGGATCAAGATCAAAAACTTTATACTTAGTTTTGGAAAATAGTACTCTAAGATTGTCATCAAACAATTGACCAACACTCAAAAGATTTTCTTTTAAACTAGTAACAAATAGAATATCTTTTAGAGTGGGTAAGTCTTCGATGCAAATATTTAAAGATCCCTCAATGTGACTTTGTTGTCTATCTCCAAATGTAACTAAACATGTTTCACTCTCTGGAAATTAGACAACATATCCAAGTCACCTGTCATATGCCTAGAACATCCACTATCAAAATACCAAGTGTTAGAGATAAAAGCACTTAAGGAAAGTTTTAGAACGTAACTCTTGTAATCACCCTTTTTCACCCAAACTTGCTTCACCTTACCTTTTGTTTCAAGTATTTTGACTTAGTTGATCAAGTTAATGTATTTTTGACAAGTAAAAACATCATAACCAAATTCACCACAAAAGTTACAATTGACTTGTCTGACCCTACCATATACTTTGGAGTTATGAACTGGTCTGACAGTAGCAGGCTGATTTCTGATATTCTACCGCTACTGTTTTGGTGGATTGTTCTTCTGGAGAGTTCTACTCAAAGACAGTCCAGACGTATCCTGCTTGGGTCTAGAATTCTGTTTTTGTCCTAAGGTTCTTTTTGAAAGTTTTCCCCTGATTATTTTACAAAAATTGTCTACTGGACAGCTTTGGCTTTTCCATCGTATCCTAGTCCAGATGTGTCTCCTAAAGGTTTTCCATACTTCAGGACTTCATCTAACCTAGCAGATCCAATTGTCAACTGTTTGATCCTCTAATTGGCATGCTTCAGATTCATTGAAAGCTGTTTGACCTGCTCATCTTTGTGGTCAATGGATTTGATCAAATCTCTATTTTCATCATCAAAGAATTCCATCATGAATTGGAATATGTCAGACTTATCTTGTTCTACAACTAGTTGACTCTGTAGTACTGCGCAGTTTCGACAAGATTTATCCTCACTGGAAGATGATTTTGCAGTGTCAGTAGTGAGGCAGTTCCTCGAACTGGACTAACGCTAGACATGTGCTGTCATTATCATAATTTGTTCTTCTGATGAAGTATCGGATGCTGAGCCAAATGTGTTCACTCCAGGAAACTTTCATGGCTTTTTTACCTTTCTTCCACTTCCTTTAAGCTTTTGGACATTCTGCTGCAATGTGGCCGTAGCCATCACAATCTCTGCACTTTATCCTGCTTGAAGATTGAGCTTTGGGAAGTTGTTACCTTTGAATTTCCTGTAGTTTGATTTCTTCTGTTGATATAGCCATTGCTCTCCATCTCGATTCTGATTCTTCATCTGGAAAGATCATTGAGGTTTGTATTGATTGTTGAATTCTCCATTGTAAACTGCTTGGTAAGGAGTGCGATCTTTTATTCCTCATCAGATTCTTCCTCATTGTAAGAATTCTCCACCTTACTCTTGAAAGTAATTCCGAGTTTCTTTTCCTTTTTTCTTTTGAACATGTTTAGCTTGTATGTTAACAAGGACCCCACAAGCTCTTCAACACGCATCTCGTCCAGGTTCTTACTTTCTTCAATGGCCGTGACCCTCATCTGGAGCCTGTCTGGAAGTGATCGTAGAATCTTCTTGACTACCTTCCGAGAATACGTCTTGCCTAGAGCTTGTGCCTGATTGGTGATCTCATGCAACCATGCATAGTAGTCCCTGAATTCATCATTGTCCTTCATTGTGATTTGCTCGAACTCAAGAGTGAGCAATTGGAGCCTCGAGGTCTTGACTACATTGGTTCCTTCATTAACAATTTGAAGAGTGTCCCAAGCTTCCTTAGTAGTCCTGCAATTTGTAATAAGCTTAAATTGACTTTGATCTATAAAGAAAAAAAATAGTATTTAAAGCTTTAGAATTCCATCCACATGTAGTATTTTCTTCAGCGGAATATTAAGTTTTAGGCTTAACAGAAACAGTACCATCTGTAGCTATGATAGTGGGTGTTGTGTAACCAGTATGAATAGATGTCTAAGCCCTATTATTAATAGACCGAATATAAATTTGCATGTAAACTTTCCAATATGCATAGTTAGACCCGTCAAGAATAGGTGGTGTAACAGAAGATATATCCATGTCTAAATGAACATGATCTCATTAATAACTTAAGTGAACCCTCTCTGATACCAACTGTAGAATTGTGGTTATCTAGACTCTAATCAGGATGTATCTTGCTTAGATACGTTTTACTAGTGTAAAGTGTAACACAACCTAGATGTGCCTAGCTTGGGTATGAATGCGGAATTAAATAACATCGGAATGATTACGTAGATACCTAACTAGGAAAAACTGCGGGCACCTTTACCATGAGACAAACAAATCCACTAATTAAGAGGTGAGTTTAGTACAGAGAAAGAATAAAAACGTGATATCACAATAGACACTAAATATTCAAAAGGTAAACTTACAAAAGACTCCCCCTTTACGCCTTTTGACAATGAGCCAACTCCCATTGCTCCTTCTTTCTCTCGCACACCTCACGGAACGTCCATCAAGCTCCTAGAATCTCCCGAACTCATCTTGGGATGACTTGAGCCCCTAAACTACTTTCGACCTCCGTGGATATGTCCCTTGCACTAATGTAGTCGCCTACCACGTAGTCGAAGGGTATGCCAAACACAAACACAATATGGAAAACTGTGAAGGTCCATGCAAGGACAAGTCTCGCTAGTTACGGCAATGTTTGTTTCTTCTTGTGATCATTGGCGTTGAGTACAAAGAATGTTCTTTGAAGTATTGTCTCGACCGAGTCCTTGAAGTGTATCAATGAATGGCTCGACTCTCTTCTTTAAAACTACAAGAAGAATATACATATATAGGCACGTCTTCGAGTTGTTGTAAAAAAACAAGTCTCCAACGTTACCGTACACATGTAGGAGAATAAGGAAGTTAGAATAGATAGTTACCATTAGATCAAACTTTCCTAATTCTAATTGCACTTAACATGCATAACTAAAAGCCCTAGTTAAATAAGGTAATAACAATTTAACTCAAACTAAGAAACTAATAAATTGCATAAATTAAAATTCTTGTGCCTGGTACACACGCCCCAACCTAAGTCTTTCAGCCCACGACATCTAAAATTTGTATGCTACAAATAATATCGTATGTGAAAGAATGTTATGCAAAAATCGTGGCAATGTCAAACAATGTTTGACACTCTAGACAAAAATTAGTAATGCCAAGATGTAGGATTTTTCGTACTAACAGTTGCCATTTGCTGCTACCATATGGATAGCTTTTAAAACACAGTATTTGTTGATGTGCTATTTATATGCATTGCTGGAATGAGCTCTACATTTCATTAATGATTTGTTGGATATAAGTTGATTGTTGGTTTTATTATTGTTGATCGTCAATTTTATTATTGGTTATGTGATGATTGATGGTGACATTTATAACTTGATTGATGGTATTGTGTTTACTGCTGATGGTGTTTATAACTTGATTGGTGGTATTGATTGGTGTATTTATTTGAAGTTAATTGTTGGTGGTTATAATTTTAGTTTTAAGAATAGCAGTTTATAAGATATGGCTACACTTTGTATTTTTAATTTACTTTTGTCTCGATACATTATCAACCTCTTATGACAGCTGGAATGTTCTGATATATGGGATTAGTTAAATAGGTATATCTTCTTTCCTTTACCAATTTCATTATTGATACTTTACCCTGCTTTTTTATTGTCCCCTATTACTCACTTCTTCTTTTCCTTTACTTAAGCTTGCTTTCTTTCTTCTTTGTTGTTTTATTGGGTGTATGCAGTTTGTTGAAATCAAAGGTATGGGTGACACAAATTTGGCCTAGCAACACGGAAAACTTCAGAGGCCATTATTTGGCACAGATTGGAATATTTCGTCCAATCATTTTTCACTGGTCTAGCTTGGACTACGACTTGAGCCATTTTTTTGTAGTTTTTATTTTTTATCTTGAGCTTTAGGCAATCTGTATTTCTTTAATTGAGTTTGTTGAATTGTATTATACCATGGAGATTTTATTATCTTCATTAGTTTATTATCTGAAATAAACCAATGAACACTGGGAAAGGCAGTTGTTTGCATCACTTTGGTTTAGCAATTTTACGGTCCTATCAGTTGCTGGACATAGTTAACTTCATTAGGCAGACTGAAATGTTAAAATACATCCGATTGTGTATAATTCTAAATTTTTGTGTTGTGAGTCAGTTGACCAACACAAGAAAAATATTTAGCTGAATACATACCCAATGTTTAAAGTGAAAAGTTGTTAATATTTAGATTCACCTTTTGATAGTTGCTACAGTATTCACATTCACGAATAACTCCCATATACCTATACAAAAGAAACTTACAATAATAAAAATATAGGGCACCAGCGTGCGTGCACACACACACATATATATAGATATGTAATTGGATTAAAAAATGATTAAATTTTAATCGGATTTGATAAAACAATTAACTTTTAACATTATCAAATTGCACGCACGACTAGTCAATCTTTTATTCAAATTATTTTAAAACTTAATTCACTTACCGTCAAACTTAAAAGAAACATGCCATATTAGTTACTTAATTAGTACCCAAATTAAAAAAATAATAAAATAAAAACACAGAAAACGCATTTAGTATGTAACACTTCCAATCATTAATATATGATATAATTAAAGGAATATGTTTTCAAGAAATATTTTGATAAATTCGATGGTAGTCGGGATAATTTCTAAAGTACAACCAAAGGTGACATAACTTTTGAAAAAGTGTTGTGATATTTGAGATGCGTTTTGAAGTATAGTGGTACATGAGATCACTTTTGAAAATTTCAATGACATTTCAGATAATTAACTCTAGATTGTATGTGTGTTCTTGAAAGCTCGCATAATTCCTGCCTATTCCACGCATTAACTTTTTACAATATTGCTCATTATATTCGTGTTTATTGAGAAGATTTTATTTGAACTTTACCCCAAGCAGTAACATTTAATTAATTGGATTATTACTTTAATTACGCCATCTGATACTTGAGGTCAAAGTTGTTTATTTTAATTTTTAACTATTACTTCAATTCTTAGTTGAGGTCAACGCTATCTATAAATATTTTATAAAATATTATTAAGTATGTATTTTAATGCCCACCAAACACACATTATGAAATTGACGACAAACGTAATTAAAACTATATTCTTTGGATTTTCAAAAAAGTCCCACACTTTCATTACACCCATTATCGCAGGCACGCAACCAGTGTTTCTGATCAACCGGTGTTTCTGATCTTCAATCATTGGTTGCAACTTGGAAGTATAATTATTCCAAATTTGATAATCTTGCCAGCAGCCGTAAAGGTGTGACTTTGAATTTCTACACGCACGGGTAAAAAGCTTCACTTAGTTTGACACAGTCGTACGACAATTGTAATACAATAATTTCAATTTCTACATTGTACTCATATACCATTGTCCATATTCGAATGCTAAAGTTCGAAGAATTTATCTAATTTTGCTTGATCTTGCCGTTTCTCATGACATGAAGTATTTGTTTCTGATTTTTCCGGATCATGTCGGTAACAACTGCTCTTCTTGACTCCTGCTATTGTTCCAACAATAAATTTTATGCTGATATTTTGCTGTCACCCTACTTCAAAGTTTGCATCGACACATATAGTTGCTCATATTCGCTGCTGTGAGTGTGACATTGCACATTCCCACAGGTATGTTGTTAAAAAAATCATTGTATAAATGCAAACTTGGAATATTTTCCAGCCTTTAATTATTTCAGTTGCGTATTTAACAGATTTCGGGTACTTTAATTGAATGTATGATGTATTGTTTAGTTACATGGAATAATATGTTCTTGAAATTTCCTTAGTCAACTTAGAATATTAATTCATTGATCGATATTTGATTGGTTTAGCATGCACGTTTATGCTCTTCTATTATAAATTTGATTTTTATAATGATTTTCCATGTAAAATGACTAAATTTTTTATGGTAATCACCAGGGTAATGCTTCTTTTCTCAACGTGCTTTGCCGTGATTTATTGGTTTCTAATGTAATTTCTTCACTGTTATTGTTTTTTCATGTTTATAAATGAGATATATTTGCATTATTTCTATAACCTAACACTTCTACTATGGAAGTTAACATTGTTAACAACATTTATGTTATTGCAGTATTTTCTATTAAACTTTAATAATGAAGAAGCTTACAAAATCAATGATAATTTCAGCAGGAAGGGGGCGGTTAATTACGTGATGAAAATGGTGATTGATAAATTTTCTTATTATTTTTGCTTTTAACTATGTTTTAACTTCATTAACAGTTCAAATATATCTTGCCTTGATGTGTAAAAAATGATTATTACTTAGACGCAATGGGGTCAGATTCCAAACGAACTTGTGTTCTTGGTGTGAAAAATTCTTCACATTCAAATATAATTGAAGGTTTATTTAATACATGGTCAAGATCAACTTTGAGAGACCCATTACGAGATGTCACTATTGGTATTGTACAATGCCTAATTATCTAACATACAATTTTTTTATATAGATATATTTCCTTTTTTTTTTGTGAGACAATAAGAAATTATTGCAACCTTAAACTCAAGGCGGTCTATGACAAACATGGTGTCTACAAATGTTGGTCATGTTGATGGTTCTTCGTAAACCGGTTGTTCACGACAAAATAATGTTGAACCAGGTAATACAACTGTTTACTTTAATAATTACTCTCTGTATTTTTAGAATATTTTATCCTTTGCTTTATAATGTCGTTACAATTATTTTTCATTGAACGGAAATTGAGTTCTAATTTGATTTGTAAATAATATTGATTTTTATGTTTGCAAGGTAATATTCTTATACATGTTTACTATTTTTCTATCTTTTTTTCTTTTTGGCATTGTTTTTTAATTTTGTTTTATTTTTTATTATTTGTTTACTATTAATGTTGAGCAGAACATCTCCATGGTTTGATGGAAGTTAGATCTATCTATTCTTTGTTTGTGCTGACTTTAGGAGATGTTCCTTATCAATGATGGACAGTGCGCTGTCACATGACAATGATTAGGAAATCGAAAATATAAAACAATATGACACTTTGTCAGGTCCCTTCAAGGACTACATTTTATTGGACCATTTGACCATTTGATCACTTTGTCAGGTTCCTCAATATTATTATGTGTGGTAAAGGAGGAGTCATACCAAGGAACAACTTTAGGGCACCTTTGGTGCGAGGAATAAGTGATAGAACATTTAGTACAAGGATTGAATGGATTGGGGGAGTTAGGTGGTATTAAGGGTGAATAAGGTGAATATTATTCATTGACTTTCTTAGCAATATAATGCTAAGTGATCTAAGGAGTTTATAGGATTTATTTGAATTAGTATTTCTTTGAATTTAAGCTTAAGAGAATGTTTTCCTCCTCAGTTGGTCTTGATCTTCTGTCATATACAATCTATGTCGCCCTGTACTAAATCTCAACTAGCTCTTTTCAATGGGTATACAATTCAAATATTTTCAAACAGAAGCTTGAATGAGGCTGGGCCAAGTAATAGTAACACTCATAGCATTGATGATGTTTATAATAAGGATGGTGAGTATTAAACTTCACATATACCCTACACATCTTTACATATTGTCTTTTTATGTATTAATTTTTTTAGTTATACATAATAATACTTTGCAGTATTATTTTATCAATTTAGCTGCCAATTTGGAGGATATTTTTATTGATTTATCGAGTGGCGAAGCTGAAGATTACTTATCTGATCGTATGTCTTAATATACAATCAACTATATTATATCTTATAATATGTTTGCATCTACTTATTTCGTCTTTTTTTTTTTTTCAAGTGATGTCATTGAGTTTACACATATATGATCTGAAGGTACTTTTTATTTATCATCTTATGACGACAATTGTATATTACTGACTTATTATTTAATATTTGACTTTACAAAATACTTGACCTTAGATTTTTTACTAAAAGATTTTTATTTGACATTAGATTTGTATTGTTGTGAATAAAGTGATCTTCAAGTGTATTTTTGTTTGTTGAAATAAAATAAGCCATTTAAGTAGTGGTATTAAGTTATTTTATGTATTACGTTGACTAGTATATGGGGTAGTCATTAATGTTTTAATTTTTGTACTCCAACTATGTCTTTATTACTTATTCAGATTATTATGATACTGGGCATCCTCAGTATGTATGTCGGTATTGCGGCGCTATTTTCTAGCATGATGAGAGAGTGGGAAAACAATGGAAACCAGAAATTCCTAAGTTTTCTTTGTGTTGCAATCAAGGGAAGCTCACACTTTATTTGATGAAGGATCCTCCTAAAGTTCTGAATGATCTTATATTTGGGACTGATTAGAAAAGTAAGCACTTTCAAACAAACAGTTCTTACAACATGATGTTTGCTTTTACTTCCATGGATTGATAAGGATATCAACAAAGGTAGAACACCTCCCATTTTCAGAATTAATGGTCAAAATCATCGTAGTACTGGAAGTTTGTTGCCCCCTGAAGGTTCTATGGCAAAGTTTTCGCATATGTATATTGCCGACACAAAACATGACATTGTTAACAGAATGGATGCTGTGAGGTAAATTTTTTGTCGATCTTCAATATTAATATTTAATTTATTTAAGTGTTCGTCTTAACAAAAATATTATTCTCTATGCTTCAATTAATTTATTTTCCTAACAGAAGGAATTCAGAGGAAAACAATCTTCAACTTGATATTGTTGCTAAGTTGAAGGATATGTTTGATAAAAATAATGCACAAACACAATAATTCAAGATGGCTCTTGATAGATTTAATAAGTCTGATGCTGATAAGGTGGGATTAAGGCTTATAGGCACTAGGGTAAAAGATGGAAGGACACATAATGAACCTCAAACAAAGGAAATTGCTTTGCTAATTGGTGGCAATTTTGATGAAAATCAAGCTGATCGTGACATTATTTTGGAAATGAGATCTAGAGATCTCCAATGAATCAGTGCGTTCCATCCATCTTATCTTGGCCTTCAATTCCCGCTGTTATTCCCATTCGGACAAGATGGATATAGGGTAGATGTGGAATTAAACCAAGCAGAATCATCTTCTACTATTGGAAGCTAAAAAATTAGTATGAAAGACTTCTTGGCTTTCAGACTTCAGGAAAGACATAATGACTCTTCATATATTTTATCATCTAGAAAACTTTTCTAGCAATTTGTTGTTGATGGTTATACAATGACGGAGTCATATCACTTGGCAAACATTCGGTCACATCAAACTGAATTAAGATGTGACTTGTACAAAAGTCTGACCGATGTAGTTGAACGTGGCGAGACAAATACTACAAAGTTCGGGAAGCGGGTAGTTTTACAAGTAAGTTTTACCGGTAGTGCCTATTATATGATGCAAAGTTATCAAGATGGGTTGGCCATATGTAGATGGGCTGGCTATCCAGATCTGTTTATCACATTTACATGCAATCCAAAGTGGCCAGAGATTTCTAGCTTTCTTGAGAAAAGGGGTTTAAGGCCAGAAGACCATCCCGATATACTTTGCAGAATCTTCAAAGTAAAGCTTGATCATCTTCTCAAGGATTTGAAGAGCAATAGTCTTTGGTAAAGTTAAAATAGGTGATAACAATGCCTTAATTTTATTTATTTACTTTTTTTTCTAAATTTTTTTATATTCACTGACGTTATTAGATATATATTTTTTCAGTTATATATACCATAGAGTTTCAAAAAGGGCTTTGCCTTATGCACACATATTGCTCTTCCTTGATTAAAAAAAAAAAATCAAAGTCACCCAATGCATCTAAAATAGACAAAATTATATTAGCTGAGATTCCAGATGGGAAGACTGAACCAAGACATTATAATCATGTTCAGAATTTAATGATTCATGGACTATGTGGACTTTTGAATAAAAAAATCTCCATGCATGCTGAACGCTCTTCCGATCTCATTTTCCAAAAAAGTTTGTACAACATATGTCTATAGATGATAGTTATGCGTCGGAATAATGGAAGAACTATTGAGAAGAATGGAATTAAGTTCAATAATAGGTTTGTGATTCCACACAATCGTTATTTGATGTTAAAATATAGAGCACATATCAATGTAAAGTGATGTGATCAGACCAGTGCAATCAAATATCTATTCAAATACATCAATAAAGGCCATGACCAGATTACTGTGTCGTTCTGTAGTGCTGTAGATAGTGACCCAAAAAATGATATTGATGAAATAGATATGTATTATGACTATCGTTATATTTTAGCATGTGAGACTGCATGGCAGATATTTGGATTTAATATCCATTATAGAGACAGTGCTGTTGAATGACTAAGTTTTCATCTTCTAGATGAGCATACTGTACTTTATAATAAAGGTGAAACTATTAATGATGTTGTTTGTAAGTCATCGATGAATGAGAGTGAAAATAAAAAGTACCCTAAAGATAGAAATCTGACATATGTTGAATTTTCTACTAAATATACTTGGAAGCAGAAAGATAGGGAATGGGTGCCAGGGCAGCGTGGTGTGTCTGTTGGAAGATTATATTTTCTTCGCCCTGGGTTAGGAGAAAATACTACTTGAGAATTCTTTAAGTGTAGTTCGTGGGCCTACCAGTTATGAAGATTTGAAAAAGGTTGATGGAACTCAATATGACACATTTAGAGATGCATGCTATGCTCGTGGGTTGCTTGACGATGACAAAGAGCATATTGATGGCATAGTTGAGGCGACTCAATGGGGTTCTGCTGTTTCATTAAGAAATATTTTTGTAACACTGCTATTATCTGATAACTTAGCCAGGCCTAATTTTGGTTGGGAGAAATGTTGAGAGTATCTATCTGATGATATTCTTTACAATCATCGTAAAGTTTCACAACAACCGAGTACTAATTTTAACGTCAATCTCATTTTTATTTTTTTATGTTTACAACTTATTTGTCTCGTATTTCTGCCTATTTTAACCTTCTAAAACATTTTTCCTATAATTTAATTTTTCCTCTTTTAAAATTATACAGATCTCCGGTTAACAGAGGAACAGATAAAGAATTACTGCCATGTGAAAATAGAAAAGTCACTGCGGAAGAGGAGTAAAAGTTTACATGATTCTGAGTCTATGCCTTTTCCTGAAGATGCTTTTTTTTTTAGATATTCAAAATAGCCTGATTAATGAGGAATTGCAATATGATAAAAAAGCTTTGGCTGAAGAACACATTTAGTTGGTTTCAAAATTAATAGATGAACATCAATAGTGTTTATAATACAATTTTGGATGTTGTCCGTTCTAAGCATGGTGGTATCCTTTTCTTATATGGATACGGCAGAACAACAAAAACTTTTGTGTGGAAAACATTGTCTGCAGCACTTAAGTCAAAAGGATATATTGTTTTGAATATAGCATCCAGTGGCGTAGCATCTTTACTTCTTCCTGGAGGAAGAACAACTCATTCTAGGTTTGTTAGTCCTCTAAATGCCACAGAAGACTCTACTCGCAACATAAGCTGATAGAAAAAACAGAACTAATTATTTGGTATAAGGCTCTCATAATGAATAAATATTGCTTTGAGGCACTCGATAGGACCATACGAGATATGTTGCAGTTTCAAAACCCATTAAGCATAGAACAACCCTTTGGGGGAAAAACCACTATTTTTTTTTTGTGATTTTAGATAAATTTTACCAGCAATTCCCACAGGCTCTAGGCAGGATATTGTGCATACGTCTTTAAACTCATCATATCTATGGGATCATTGTAAAGTCTTAAAGTTGACCATAAATATGAGACTTCAAAGTGTTGATGGAGATAATCATAGTCAATTGAAAGAGTTTTCTTACTGGATCCTTGGTGATGGAACCATAGGTGAAGATGATGAAGAGCATGCAACCATAGAGACACCAGGTGATCTTTTGATCCATAATTCTGGAGATCTAGTTGCATCAATTGTTAAAAGCACATATAAGGATTTTCGATCAATTGATGACCGTTCTTCTTATTTGCATAGACGTGCTACACTTGCATCAACCATTGATGTTGTGAAATCAGTAAATGATTACATGGTTTCACATATACCATCTGAGGTGAACCATACTTAAGCATTGACATCATAGCTAGATCAGATTCTGAAAGTAGATTTGATGTGGATCTCTACACTCCTAAATTTTTAAAATGGTATTGGATGCTCTGGGCTGCCTGCTCATGGGTTAAAATTAAAGGTTGGTGTTCCAGTAATATTGATGAGAAATATTGATCACTCTTTCGGTTTATGGAATGGCACAAGGCTCATAATCACAAGACTTGGGGATCATTTTCTTGAAGCCAAAATTTTGTCTGGATTAAATACCAGGTACAAATTCTTCATTCCAAGGATGTCCTTAACTCTTTCAGATATCATGCTACCTTTTGCCTTCCAAAGAAGACAATTTCCAGTGATAGTTTCCTATGCGATGACAATTAATAAAAGTCAGGGTCAATCTTTGACAAATGTTGGAATTTTTTTTTTAAACAACCCATATTCACCCATGGACAGTTTTATGTTGGAATATCAAGGGTTACAAATAGAAGCAGATTAAAGATTTTGATTTGTGACCGTGAAGGTCGGCCAACAAATTCTACAGAAAATGTCGTATACAAAGAGGTTTTCAGGAATATAAATTAATTTTGGTGAAATTAACCAGGTAAGTAATTTAAATAGTTCTTTATATAGATATACAATTCTACGTATTTAATCAATACATTACATTCTTCTATTTTTTGTAATGCAGTAATTACCTTTAGCTTTTTGTTGCATTAGGAGCTTTCTTAGGAACATGTATCAATCAACTTATTAGGTATATTGACATCAATGTCTTATTGGTTAGTGCATGTGTTAGTCTACGAATCACAAACTGTGTAAATTTTTACTTGACTACCAATGATTCTTTAACAAATTTTAACTTTCTTTAAATTATAAATAGTTTTATTTTACGCCTATAAAACACACCTACTTATAATAATTTAATATATATAAGTGTTTATAGAATGATTGTCTTACCTATTATTCATATCTTATATGAGCTAAAAATGTTAACTGTTGATTTTTTTAGCTTTTTTTTTTTTTTACATAGGTTATCAAAATTAACTACTAAAATTACTTTCCTTTGTCCTTATATAGCTGGCTTATGCTGATTTTCTCATGCAATAACTTTTGTATTGCTTATTTTTAGTCTGCATGTGCCTTCAAGGCTACTTTTCATTTTATAATTTATGATTTATGAACAACACCTACTTTAACTTTTCATGTTACTGTTGAACTATTTCATTATTACACATATAATTCCAGTGCAACATACGGGGTGGTAATTCTCGAATATATAAAAGGAATAAAGTTTCTAAAAATATTTTCCTACCCTTTTTCACTTTCTAATTCCATCAATTTGACTTCTTTTCCTTTTCTTCTCTGTTTTTTGGGTTTTTTTCCCGATATATTTTTTAGACATTGCGTACTTATATATATATATATATATGTATAAAAGGAATAAAGTTTCTAAAAATCTATATATATATATATAAGGAATAAAATTTCTAAAAATGTTTTCCCACCATTTTTCACTTTCTAATTCCGTCAATATGACTTCTTTTCCTTTTCCATTTTTTTGGTTTTCTCCAAATATTTTTTAGACATCGCCTACTTTTATATATACCAGTGGTGCATCGTGCATTGCATGATCCCTATTGTAAATTCTAAAAGGACTTTGCAAGTTATAGTCAATAGTATTTGTAGTAGTTTTGAGTAATAACATGGTAATTGAAATGTGAACTCTATGGAATTTATCTAAATTCTATTTACACATAAAATCAGATTGATAAGTTCACAAATACTATTTACACATAATATGAACATATTTAGATCTTGAAAAGTTCACAAATAATGAAATGAACTAATTCTCTACCATCCCCAAAGAATAAAAGAAACATAAAAAACTAATTCTCAATCATGAAAAAACCTACACGTTTATTTTTGATTGAGCAAAGTCTACGCTCTCTTTTGTCTTTATTTGGGTAGATTTAGCATAATCAATTTTCTCTTTTATTTGTGAAACTGCTGCTCACTGATTGATGATCTTAAAATGTGATGTGATCACAATTCCTTCTTACATTCCAGGTATTTTCGAGACTCTGGTTCATGTTCTCTGAATTAACTTTAATTACAGGTAAGCTTACCTATTACATCAATGCAAGTATCTTTAGGGATGCATAACGAACCAGCCAACTCGGGTAGCCCATGGCCCGGCCCGTAAAAAGCCCGAGTCGAGCTGGCTCGTGACCGATTTAAGACGGGCCCGAGCCCGAGCCGAGCCCCAAATTATGAGGCAAGCTCAAGCCGGGCCGGCCCGTGTCAAACTTAGGTAAGAAAGAAAAAAATTAAGTTAAAATAGGAAAAAAATTTAAAAAAAGTCAAGCCAGCTGGGGCTCGACTCGGCTCAGAAAAGGCCCGAGCCAAAGCTCGGGTCGAGCCTAATTTTCACAGCCGAGCCGAGCCAGGCTTTTTCAGCTCATGACCAAAAAAGCTCGAGCTGAGCTCGAGCCCAAATGTTGGTGAGCCGGCTCGGCTCGTTGAGATCCCTAAGTATCTTCCAATCGTCCTTAAGCAGGGTTCTTTGAATTTTTCATTTTCAACTGCATAAGGATATCAAAAATGATATATAACCTTACACTCAAAGTCAAACATCAAGGTCAAGGAAATTTGAAAGTAACATCTTGACACTAATCAGCTTAACTCACGTTGCTCACTATCAAATTCACATCCCTATGTGGTTGACATCCAAGTGAATCGGTAGTTTACCACCATTGTTGAGAAATTTTGAGCTACTATTGTAGATTGATGTCTAAATAGATAATTTGTAATAGATTTGTCTCCATGCTAGCAGATATTAGTAGGACTAAAGATCTAGGACCTAAATGAAGAACTTCAGGGTCACTTGTCAAATAACCACCTTTGCCATTTCAGTACATATGTTTTGAGCGTGCAATTAGTTCAATAGTTAGATCATGACCTTGGTTAATGTCAACTGCCGATTCTCAGCCATCTAAAGTATAACAAAAGATTAGAGGCTTCTTCTCCTTCAAAATGAATAACAATGCCATGGAATGGGAAAAAATTGATTTTATCAACAAAGCCTCAAAAAGAAAAACTAAAAGGGCAAATGATCTACATTAGAATTAATCATAATGTCCCCAAAACAACCTTAATTGTAATGAACCAATCCATTTTGGCTTGCAATGCCTCCAACCAGTTCTAATTCTAATTTTGCATTAAAAAAAATTATAGAATTATCTAAAGAATCAACTTCAAAAACTTAATACCTACATGCAACAAGACCACATACATATTGCAAAACAATTCAACACCGCCACCAAAACTTAGCCTCTAGTAATCAATCAAAAAGAGTAATCGATCAAAGAAAAGCAAGATGCAGTTTCATTAGGTATCATATGTTTGAAAATTTGATTTAGTTTTAAAGAGAGACATGGTTCTGTTTGAGAATTTGATCAATACCAACATGCAACAAAACCATATATATTTAGCAAAAACAATCAGTCACACCACCATAAAACAAAAAAGATCGGAAGCAAAGGCGCATAATACAATTTCACCTAGTGTTATCATCTGCCTTGAGAACTTGATTTGGTTTTAAATAGAGAAAGAGAGAAGATTATCGAAGAAAAATGAAAATGAATTCAAGAACATGCAGAGTAGATAAAGAATAGAAAAAGTACAACTACAATTATACCACACTCATGCATCCAACGATGTTTGGGACTTCGAGTGACTCGCCTTCTTGCATAACAAATAAAGATTTTAGTACAAAATGCAAAAAATCAGACTTAAAAATCCCAAACGGCAAAGGCAATCTAGCGCTCCATTCTAAGATTCAAAACTAATTTTTAAAATAATGCCATATTCGTGGTTCAAATGGAATCACAAAATCAGAGGAAAAACTACCAAATCGAAAACACACCAATGGAATAAGATCAAGCTATAAATCTCGGGGAACCAAAACAATATAAATAAAAGAGACCTCAATATTCTTACGGAAGAAAAAAGATGCAGAGTTAAAAAAAATTGTTCCTAGGATGCCCTAGTTCTTTCTGAAGTTCATCATCGGAAACGCCTTTGACCCAAAGACAAACAATTGATTGTAGTTGACGATGGAGAATCCAATTCGTGAGAAGAAGGGAAACTGTTGCACTGGCAAAAACACCGCAAACGCAAAGCGTGGTAGGCCTGCAAGAAGTGCTTTTCTTGGCGAAGCGAGGACGCACAATTGCGTGCCTCTTCATAGCCCCTTGATCAATTTCTTGACGAGAAAGAGCATAGACAAGTGAATTCATTTGTGCTCTAACAATTCTATAGATTAGCTTAAGGCAGAAGTCGAAAGGGACGAAGAAAGGACATTTGATAAATATTTAAACAATAAACATTTTTATAAGCGGCTAAAATTTGTTGCAGAGTGCAAAAACCAAATTAATCCAACAAATTCTAATTTTCCCGTCAAGAAAATATATTTGCATAAAGAATCAAATATGAAAGCTTGATGCAAACATGAAAGAATACCATATTTTTTAACACAAGACACAGCATTGCAGCATTGCATCAACCAATCCTAACTATTAGTAATTATTCAAATAGACAAAAGATGCAACATCTATCCTCACCAATAATGTTTGATTGAGAAACAAATAGTATGATCACTTGGTACCAGATAACAAGCTGAGCCATCTTTGATTATGTCTCAGCCATTCTAATTAGCACAGCTTGATTTAAAGCACAGCAAACCTAAAGTATAGAAAATATAAATACGTTAAATTAAGAATGCTTGTTTGGAGCTAAAGCATATATAACCCAAAGTATACTATTTTAATGTGGACGATTTTTGTTCAAAGTTAAAAGTTTGAAACCAGAAATACAAAATACAAAAGTGAAATACCGCTCATCAATATTAATATTCACAAAACCTAGGAAATCAAAATACAAAAGGAAAATTAATAAAGTAGAAAAAATAGCACCAATTAAGTGGCACCACAAGTTATCCTGATCCGGTGCATATGTAATTGGTTCTTCTTCTACAGCCATCATATCTAACAACTGATAACAAAAATAAATAAGTCATGCCACAAATTGCTTCCCAATGAATAAAATTTCTTGATTTTACTGTCTGTGTTTAGGATTTTAAAACATTTTAATTCGATTAAGAAGAAGAGTTAAAAATTTATACGATTGGGTTTAAGAACATTAACAAAGGAAACTTCGACATAATCTGTTAAAATTGAGATTGGCAAGTTTGACAGCTTGCAAATCTATCGAAAGGAAGGAAGAAATAAGGATCCCAAACTTTTCTTTTTCAAGCAATAATTTGGATCGCAATGGAGTAGGTTTATTGGATGCCAAAAGGAAGGCTAATACAACTGGTTTGACTCTTATAAGACTCGTTGCTTTGCATTTAGGAGAAAACAAATAGGGACATATCGTAAACTACAAAATCCTTAGCCACCGTAAAATAGAAGCAAGTGTTATTAATTCAAAGAAAATAATACAGGAGAAAAAGTTAAGAAGCAATAGCTATTAGATTACGGAGACAATATATTGTAAAGACCAAATCTGCCTAAAAGCCTTCTAGCTACTGTAATCAATAACGCAAATCGTTGTAAAAAAAATAAATAACAATTGTACTTGTTAAAATCTGAGGTAATTGAAGAAACCATTCTTCATAAAGCAAGTATGATTCAATAGATCATGCAAAAGAATCAATAAATGTAAAGGAAAAAATGGAATACCTCATCCATTAAAAATTAGCGAAAATTAATAACAAAAAACACAACAAACAATTATGACGCTCTACCTTCTCTTGTGCGTGCGTCTTCAGATCTTGTGGAAGACCATAAAAATTAAAAGCCGCACTTGAAAACACAAAGAGCAAAGTCAAAAAGGACTTTCGCAGTTCTAATTTCTAAAAGAACAAATCGATTGCAAAGAAAAATGAGCCAGTAAATTGTCAAGTTCAGTGAACCTAGAACGGATAAGAACGACATGAATTGTAGATTGAAGGGGGAAAAGCAAGGACAGGAAAAGAAAAAAAAGGAAAGAAATGAAAGAGTAATAATATCATCTTGACCTAAAATATGACACTTTACAATGGCGGAGTCAGGAGCTATTATAGGACTAGGCTAAAAGAGTGAGTCATATATTACGTATCGCTAAATTACCTTTACATATAATTTTATTTTTTTAAAAACAAACTAAAATAAAAAGTTTTCCAATTTGGGGAGGTCGGGGCCCAGCATGGCCCCCTTTAACTCCGCCAGTGACACCTTATGAATAGTGGAGAGTGAATAGTTGTTTGAACTATGCAAATTAAGAGGTTGTTTGATCCTCTTTATTCTCTCAATTTATAAATTTATCTACCACTAATTTGACATTTAGTTTGAAAACTGCTCAATTACAACTACACACTTAACACATTTTTACATTTTCAATACACATTTTAACTCCCTCTTCATCATAAATTACCCAAATAAAAAGCATCAAACAAGCTTTAAGTTGGCTCTTTTTATACTGTAGATATATATATATATAAATATAAGGAATAAAGTTTCTAAAAATGTTTTCCCGCCCTTTTTCACTTTCTAATTCCGTCAATTTGACTTTTTTCCTTTTCTTCTCCCTTTGTTTGGTTTTTTTTCCTATAATTTTTTAGACATTACCTACTCAAAATGTTTTTCCACCATTCTTTACTTTCTATTTCCGTCAATTTGACTAATTTTCCTCTTCTTCTCCATTTTTTCAGTTTTTTTCCAGATAATTGTTTAGAAATTGTCTACTCATGTCTATATCTATATATTATGAAAGTAGGAGAGTGGCCAATGAGCCACCTGCCATTTTCCGGCCTAAATTTTTACCCATTTTTTGTCATCACCATAATTGTTGGCCTTGCTATATTGCTTCTCACAGAAGCTTCAGGCATACCTTTCTGACATCCAACTTATTTTATTCACGTGAATCCAGATGGTGTTAAAATTTGTCATACTTTTCTAATCTTCAGCTTCGTTCTTTGCCAAGAAAATATTAACTTCTGCATGCAACAATCATTTTAAGTATTACACTTGGTAAGTAAATTTTTATAGCAAAGAAAAAAGTATGAAGCGTCAATCAAATCAAGCATATCAACATATAAATCTTATCTTCAGCTAACAAATTTTTCTAGAAAATACTAACCTTCACCAGCTGCAATTATTTCATATGATACACTTATAAAATCATTCTTTAAAACTCAAAGAAATAAAGAATTTTGTCTCCGGGATTGATAATGTTACACTAAATCAGCCACTATAATTACCCATAAACTCAAATTACTTATGTCCAGATTAAAATACAATAGTAATTTAACCGATTATGTAGCTCAAATGATTTACATAGCAAATAAAACAAACAGCCCTCTATGTCATGCACGTAAATATTATTATCGATTGATCAAATTAATTAATTTAGTTAGAATTAATGCATATTGCATCAATAAAATACAGTAAAAAAAAATAAAAACAAGTTTATGTAATTACACAGGAATTAAATACAATAGAAAAATGAACAAATGCAAATGTTTTAAATAGCATATAAAACAAATAATCTACTCTGCCGAAGACATTTGATTTAAAACAAATGTTTTAAATCATGTATTTAAAGCATTTGTTTTGTCATGTATGAAAAAAAAACTACCAAGACATTTGATTCACGTGAATTCAGATGGTGTTATAATTTGTCATACTTTTCTAATCTTCAGCTTCGTTCAAAAAATTTTAATGGCTGCTTGCAGCAATCATCCTAATTATTACACGTAGTAAGTAATTCTTATACCAAAGAATAAAGTACGAAGGGTCAATGAAATCAAGCACATCAAACTATAAATCTTATCTTCAGTCGATAATTTTTTCTAAAAAATACTGACCTTCGCCAGCTGCAATCATTTTATGTGATACACTTATAAAATCATTCTTTAAAACTCAAAGCAATAAAGAAATTTTTCTCTGGGATTGCTAATGTTGCACTTAATAAGTTACTTATGTCCAGATTAAAATGCAAGAATAATTTAATCGATTATTTAACATAAATGCTTTACATAGCAAATAAAACAAACAGTTCTCCATGTCGTGCATATAAATATTATTACCGATTAATCAAATTAATTAATTTATAAGTTAGTATTGACGTGATTTTAATGCATATCACATCATTAAAATACAATAAAAAAATGAATATACAAGTTATTGTAAACTCACAGGAACTAAATACAATAAAATAATGAACTAATGCAGATATTTTAAATAGCAAATAAAACAAATAGTCTACTCCACCGATATCACATCAATACTTACCCACGATTAATCCAATTTTTCATTGTCAGAGTTAGTTTTCATTTTATATCAGTGTCACATAAGATAATTATACACAGTTGAAAACAATTTAAATATTACGAGTTAGTCAAATACGGCAACCAAAAGTTTAATAATTTTTTGTAACAAAGAAAATAGTATGAAGGGTCAATCAAATCAAAACAGCAACCCGTAAATCTGTGCTTCAGCTGTCAAATTTTCTTGGAAATTTGAAACGTATGCTAGCTGCATTCATTCTACTCTCCTCACACTTCTATAAATAAGTTATTTAACTACTGGCTTTACAATCTTCCAAAAAGCTAAACTCAACAAAGTCTGTATTCTGCAATTTTCAACAGCATCTAGCCTAGAAATGTATTCTGCAATTTTCACTAAAAGAAATCAATAACAAGAGAAAGGTATGGTGTTTCAAGTTCCGAGTCTGCCGAAAATGGTTTCTACTTGATTATAATGACTCTACAACACCATCTAGCCTAGAAATGGTGTTAATGGATGCAAAGGTATACACTAACTTAAGTTTTCAATTGTTATATTTTGTTTTTCCAAATTTGAATGTGACAAAGGTTCATTTACGTACTGACGATATTCGGGGAACAAAGAATACATTGTGGTATCAAGAGGGATTTAATTTTTGCGTACCAGGAAAAGATTGAGGAAGGACAAACATACTACATGAGAAGCTTTGGGGTGACCATAAACAAGATGAAATACAAAGAAGCCAACCATGACATAAAATTACATTTTACCAAACAAACAAAACTGATTCAGTTTGAAGACAACAAATTCCCTACTAGTGTTTTCAAATTCAGAGCATTTCCTGATGTCCTTGCTGACCAAATACATGATGAGACAATATTATTTGGTCAGTACAGATTTTAACTTCAACTTAATGATTATTATTGAAAACCACATTTAACTATTGCTGATACAATCGGTGAAGTCATATCCATTGACAAAGGTCGCTTCACCTACCTAGGTCTATCGACATAATACTCGAAGACCTCCATTAAGACTTTTCTGTTTGTGAAACTCAATATTAAATTTATTCGAAAGACATAACAGTGTATATTACTAAATAGGGTACAAAAATTGCCGTGCACACTTTGGGAAGAGCACGCTGAAGCAATAACAAAGTTCATTGGCAACAATCCTCCCAACAAACCAGTCATTGCAAACATTCGAATGGGTCGAGTAAAAACCTTCATGAGTATGAGAAAAAAAATGATATCCTTATGCTAGCTCATGTTAGATCGGAAGAGTCGTATACTAACAGTTCAGCTGAATTATTTTTAGGCAAGATTGGATTCTCAAACGCATTCTACTATACCAAAGTTTTGGTTAACGAACCTATTCCAGAGATTGTCGAGTCTTGAAACATGTAAGATTAACTAAATCAGTTAATTTTCAGCACACTATATTTGCCGAACATATTTTCAATCTCTAACCAAACAGGATGCAAGGGAGGGTGCCTCACATGGTGTAATAGAAATATCATCGCAGACCGCGTACTCTATTGGAGATGACCTAGATGCAAACAAGTCGAATATCTAACTACTACTGAGCTGTTGGTCTATCAAAAGGTAGCTAATACTAAAACGAATTAAATATATTTATTTTTTTTACGGCATGACAATAGTATTTGCTTATGAGAGCTAAATCTTAGTTGCTTGAAAGTAAGCTAACATGTAATCATCACATGAATTTTTTTAAGTCAAATGAATGATATGAGAACTTTGTCTCACTTATTAAATGATTATACTAGGATTCATGGCACATTGATCTTGAAAGCAGTTAAAGGTCTTCCACTCGCTAAAAGTAAATATGTTAAATATGTAAGTAAACTCTACCCTTGAGTCCATTATATGTTGAAGGAAGATCGGATAGGTAATGTACTATATTGGTAGCTTGTTGATGAATGATTAATTGTTAAATGTGAAAGTTATGGAATGATGCATACATTGTTAGATATATGCCTATTCATGTCATGTCATTTCATCATGTAACATGCATGTTCATGATTTCAAAGATGAATGTTTTATGAAGGTTGAAAGTACTTGTAAAATTATGTATCCCAAAGTTTTGAAAAAGAAAAGGAATGGATGTATTTCTATATCATGAAAGAATGTGAGTGGGAAATGGGGTGCGGGGGACTAGCGTACATGACCTTGTCACCTTGGGTGAGATCGGAAGAGCAGTGCCACTTCGGTGGTGTTAAAAGTAATGTTACTGCTTCGGTGGTATTGAATCAAATGGTTACTGCGTCGGTGGTACTACCGGTAGAATTGAATCTGGTTCCAAATAAGAATGGCCCACTGCATTTTGATTGGTTAGATGATATATCAAGTGAGCTCGCGATGAAAATGAAGTTTCTAGAATGGAAATTGAAAGTTTTCTAAGAAAAAGAATGATTCTTGAATGTTTAAGTACAACGGGATACGTACTTTTTGAAAGTTAATGCACTGCATATCATGAGTATATCTCGTGTGCATGGAGTTTATTTACTAGGCGTAAGCTCACCCCTATTTTCCCTACCTTACAGGTAATGAGAGTTAAATGGCACGGAAGGTTCACTTGGTAGCGGACTCAGTCACAAGATAATACTATTTCTAGCTTGTCTAGCTATAGAAAGACTTGTTTTAAACTTTAAATTGAATTATTTGTTTCT